>NWSH02000305.1:2469527-2482785 GCA_002382865.2 Heliothis virescens | reverse complement strand
AACAATCCGAATTCAAATTTGGAAAACAAATAAATAGTGGCCAGTATTTTTTTTGTTTTTTTTCTTAAGCACTAAGTTTGTCTCAAAACTTATGAACACACGAGGTAATATGATATAAAGAAATGTAAACACATAAAAACCTTATTATTTCTCTACATTAGAAAAAGAATAGTTAAGATCGGCCCACCCAACTCTTAGTAATTCNAAATTTGGAAAACAAATAAATAGTGGCCAGTATTTTTTTTGTTTTTTTTCTTAAGCACTAAGTTTGTCTCAAAACTTATGAACACACGAGGTAATATGATATAAAGAAATGTAAACACATAAAAACCTTATTATTTCTCTACATTAGAAAAAGAATAGTTAAGATCGGCCCACCCAACTCTTAGTAATTCGTTAACAACCTTAAAAAACTGTTATCTAACCTAACCTAAGCCCCATAATTTGGAGTAAATCGTCATGATAAGCATGATCTACCGAACGAGACGTTTCTGATGACATCAATTTCAACTTTTCAAGTCTATTGGAGGGTGGGGACGGGTCCCACAAAAAATCCGGCATTGTGTGTTTGCTAACTTTGGCTTAATCTCGGAAATACCGAAAATACCGGTATACCGGTATTGGTCCGAAGCCAATACCGAAAATACCGGTATTGCTAAAATGGTCCGGTATTGCGACCCCTAATTTGAATCAACTTTAGTTATATTTTTTGACATTCATAAGTGCTTGAAAAGGCTTATATGACATAAATGACTGACTACAGTCCGAAGGCTGAATTTGTGCTCAGTTAATGGTTAAATAATGTCATCCCTCTTATAGGAGGATTATAAAAATAGCAAGTGCCCTTTAAGCGCACCCCTCCGTGTAATGCGAAGGGGAAAAATGTGACCTATATTAAAATAGCTGTCTATATTTATCATTTACCCTGAGTCTATAGCGTCAGCTTCGCTTTCATATTTTACGACTAGCTTCCGCCAGCGGTTTCACCCGCTTTCCCGTGGGAACTACTGCGCGCACCCGGATAAAAAGTAGCCTATAACCTTCCTCGATAAATGGGCTATCTAACACAGAAAGAATTTTTCAAATCGGACCAGTAGTTCCTGAGATTAGCGCGTTCAAGCAAACAAACTCTTCAGCTTTATAATATTAGTATAGATACTAAGGCCCNAGCCTTCCTCGATAAATGGGCTATCTAACACTGAAAGAATTTTTCAAATCGGACCAGTAGTTCCTGAGATTAGCGCGTTCAAGCAAACAAACTCTTCAGCTTTATAATATTAGTATAGATACTAAGGCCCAAATTAACCGCCAGCATATGTATGTGTGCTAGGTTTAGAATGACGTTAATTTATCTAAAGTCCAAATTTAACCAATTGGCATACCTAATCCACAGCTTTTTCCTAAATTTATTGTCAAATTTATAATTCTTCTTCAAACTTTTCACGCCTTCTTGTTTGGTTCTATTAAAATACAATCCAATGACATGTGTGGGCCTCCTTAAGCAAGTTTTCGTAGTCCAAAAAATACAAAAAGTTCCAAATTTGCATTTATTTTGGTAATTTCCAATAATTTTCACTTTGTGGGTCATACAATTTTAACATGTCATTGGTGGATAGTCAATTGTGACTGTCGTGAAGTCCTTCGTATCCAACTTCAGACATGCAAAGCTATTAACAAAAACAGTAGACCCATCGATCAATAACCTGCTAAGCAGAAGAACATAGTTAGTTAAAGAATATCTCAAAACAAAGCGCCGGAAGCCGTACCCTCGATACGGTGGGTGCCGATTGCGTCACATCATTATGATTCGTAATCATTACGAGAAGTCTTCGTCGAATAGGCTTATATTTTGCTAAGAATTTTGGCTTATTTTATGTACAGACGACAGCACATCAAGTAACCACAATCTGTCTTTCTGCGATAGATTTTCAACCTTATCACAATAGTGGAAGGTAGATGTTCGATTGGGAAAATTTGACAGATTGGTATACCGATACCAGAAGTATCAATTAATGTAAGGGACAAAACACGATTTTTCAGGAGAGCCAAAAAACGATTTAATTTTTTTAAATCTGTCTATAACTTTTTACTGTCTGCTCCAATTTTAATTGTGTCAAGAGCAAAGTTTCTTAGAACTTCCTGTTCTTTCATGCTGTAAACGAAAGATTTAGGAATACCCAGCGGTTTAAAAAATAGCATGTCCCTTACATTAAAAAAATATGTTTAGTTGTGCCTTACGTTACTAATATTTTATGTGTAAACCGTCAAGCATAGTGTAAGCAACAAAAGCAATGGAAAATTATACGTTACGTATATTGTAAAGGACTTTTACAGAGAAGCCATTTGATGTAACCATAGATTTTCTACTAAAATTATGGTATTATAACATCATGGTAATAGGTTATTTGCATGATTAATGTTAGTTTCAGCTTAGTTTTTATCGATTTAAATGAAATTCAGGGATACAATAATAAAACGATTTATTGTTAATATGTATAATTATATATTTTATTTCCCACTTTATGTCTACGTAAAAGTCCAATATGCTTCATCCAAATATGCTTCGTGAATTTTTGTTATATCGAAAAATTAACAATTCGACAATAGAATTTTATGATTTTAGAATACCCTAGGTATATTAGAAAATGTATTACCAAATGCCCCAGGGCTTGCTCGATCTCCAAATGGAAGAATACATTAACCAATCCTACACCCAAGGCATGGCGGAAGGGTTAGTAGAAAATGGTGTAGAATATGCTACAAAAAACAAAGAAAAACAACCAAGTTCTTTATGGGTGTCCTGATTGCCCAGGATTCCCAGGGTTGTGTCTGGGTCTGGTCTGGGCTCAATGAAAAATGGAAACACATTAAAAGGATTACTTTTAAAAACTACAAAAACTTTGCATGCTGTAAGGTAAAATGTATTGGGACACTGTAAAAAATTACTCCATCATATTTTGTAAACATACATTTTACAAATAAATGATTTCTATTTCTATTTTTTTAATTAGAAATGGTCCTGTCACAATCGCAGGGCCTTACATTATGAAGAATCAGTGTCTCTAATAATTATAATAATTAACCTTATTCAAAATTATCAATCTACGTAACTATTACATTACAATAAAATGACTTTAATGATTCCTCTGGGGAATCATCAAAGAGAATCTTTGGCGTTTAGTGCCTCAGAGGCTTTTATGTTTGACGCCAGAAACTAAAGATTGCTAAAAAGACGTCCGCACGGAATCGGTTAATGTAAGTACTCGGTATTTGAGCAACGATCTTTTAAACAAATTAATAAAGTAAATACAAATTTGATTTCTATTTGTTACGTAATAGGTATATTAGGTACATGGAACTTAAAGTGAAGATAGTCTTGTTACATAATAATGTGAGAAAATAATTCTTGATAAATCTCTAATCATTAATTAAAGTAAGGGACGTGTTACGTAAATCGACTGATTTCAGGTTTAAGGTAAGGGTGTAAATTATTTAATACTGTGACTTACCCTATTATACAGAGAAAAAAAAAATGTAATCGTCTGTTACATCAGTTTTTTTGTCATAAATCGTTTTACGCAGGCCAATTTTTTTACTGTAAGGGATTTTTTTTTAATGATAGAATTTTTTTAATAATACCAATCGATAGAGCAGAAAATTCTGAATCCAATGATATATATATAACTCATTTTCGCCAAAATGTCCCTTACGTTAATTGATACTTCTGGTATCGATACGTTGACCTGTTGTCTGTAAAACCTGATCTGAGCCAAAATTACAATAATTTTTAACCGACTTCAGGAAGGAGATTTTCAGTTTGACCTCTATGTAAGTATGTTTGTCGCAATTGTCAAGCGTTTGGCTGAACCGATTGTGATGTGGTTTTCAGTCATAGCATTTGTAAGACTAAGGAGGTCTTATGTATATGTATTAAGTGACTAAAAAGGCAAAAATTAAAACAACAAAACTAGGGTCTTCCACAATACAGCCCGAAGTTTCGAAGTTGTAGGTGTTACACCTTGGGGGGCGGTCAAGCCGGTGTCCCCTAATGCTACTCATTAGCAGAGCAAGGTCTTGTTCACTTGGTGCAGCGTGAGGTAGTGTCAGAATCTTGCTGACTAAAACCCACCGTGTTCCTTCTGGAGCCCACAGTGTACCTGGGACAAGGTAACTCGCGCGAACAATCCCGCAGCCCCGGTAGGCACTGATATTCATCCTCGCCTTTTTAGATTGTTTTTTTAATCGGATTGCCAATAGATTAAGAATAACGTGTTCAGCAATTGGTTAACGATACGCATTGTAAAACTATAATATTCAAAGATTTCTCAGACAGGTTTTAGTCAAGGCCACGCATAAGAAACGCTCAATTTTTTGCTATGAAATCTAGTATTTCATTTTAGTTTTTTTCTTTATCTATAACTAGATTATGCTTGCGACTTCGGAGGGATATACTTCGAGCAACCTTATAAAAAATAGGTTGTATATTATTCATCTTATCAAGTCTTTCTGATGTATCTATACTAAAATTATAAAACTGAAGAGTTTGTTTGCTTGAACGTGTAACTACTGGTCACATTTGAAAAAATCCTTTCAGTCTTAGATAGCCCATTTATCGAAGCTATAGCTAATTTTTTTCCGGAGTTTCTAAATTTTATGGAGTTTCTAAGCCATATTACTGCCAAGCTTCGAAAATCTATTCAGTAGTTTCGCGTCAAAGACTAACAAACATCCACACATCAAACTTTCACGTTAACTTTATCCTCCGGCGCCTTATCTCTCTCCGGGCGTGTCGGATTGCCGTCCCATCGGGTTATGAGAGTGAGGGAATAGGGAATGCATCTGTGTCACAGCAAATGTGCGTGCACTATAATATGTCCTGCGCAGCTGTCAGCCATGCGATTCTCTAACTGACACATCATAGATGACAACAACGACGACCTCACAAAGGACAAGCTTTTCGGTTTGAAGGATAAATCGAAGGCGAAGTCGTCGTTGTCGTCGAAGGCGATTTTTCATACATTTGGAACCATATTTTAGTTCTATGTCGCGCCGTCAACATCGTTGAAGCGCTGCGATCGCGCACTTATAGATGTTGCAACGATGATTTCTTGGTTGTAAAGATGTTTTGCGTTAGAGAATCACCCCCCTGATCTCCTTAGGGACCGTCCATTAATCACGTGAGGTTCGAATAGGGGCGGGGGGGGGGTTATATATAAAATCACCAAGCATCAGATCACATCACTTCTTATACCGCAAATGTATCACCAAGGGGGAGGGGGGGTGAAAAAAAGCTAAAATAAACATCACGTGATTAATGGACGGCCCCTTATATGAGAACAGCCGCCGTGACCGATGATAGGCTAGGACGCCATCATCATTGTACGGGTATACCATGCCTGTTACTTCCTCAAAACCACTTTCTCAGCCACATATCTTATGATTTCTTCCAGTTCTACCAAAGGAAATAAATTCCTATATTAGAACTGGTATCTAGTCAACAACTTGTCACTTTCTCGCGACATTACACATTTAACTAAGCAATTTTCTACGGAGTTTTTGTTTTTCAATTTCCGAAGAGCTCGTGGTTAAGTCAAAGCCGCGTGGATCGATCGATCATAGAGTTAAGCAACGCTTGGTCCGTGGATGGCTGACCTGAAGGTACGATAAGTGGTGGGTCCCGGCTGTCATTTGGACCATCTTTGGCAGTCGTTACGGGTAGTCAGAAGCTAGAAAGTCTGACAACCAGTCTTTAACCAATCGGGTTGCCCGGGTAACTGGGTTGTGGAAGTCGTTCCATGAGGCACACTGGTTCTCAGCTGCGACCGGTTAGACTGGGAGCCGACCCTAACATAGTTGGTAAAAGGCTAGGCAGATGATGTGTATTATGCGGATTTACTTCTTCCTCAAAACTTTCTCAGGCAAATATCCTGTGATTTCTTCCAGTTGTACCAAAGGAAATAAATTCCTATACTAGAACTGGTATCTAGCCAACAACTTGTCACTTTCTCGCGACATTACACATTTAATTAAGAGCAATTTTCTACGGAAGTGTTTTGTAAACATGTATCACTGCAAGACAGTTAATATGTGCGTGATCGCTTGTAATAAACGTTGTTTCACTATCGTTAGTTATTATGACGCTAATGTCCGTGTCTGTTTGTCTGTGTGGTTTTTGTTGTCAGTAATTTGTCGAAATAGAAATAGAAGAGTCATTAGACATGTCTCGACAATTATGAAGTTAATTTCGCTCATGCTAACGACCGTTTTACTTAATTTGCTGGCTTTTATTTTATCGATGGGAAATCATCAGTATGACACCTCCCGCTGTGGGTGACAGCAGGAGGGAGTGTCAGACTTTTGCTGACTAAAACCCACCGTGTTCCTTCGGGAGCGCTTTGTGTGCCAGGGCCGCGGTAACTCTTTCGAACAACCCGCCGGCCCGGCAATTTGCTGGCTGGAGATAGAATTTTGACATTAGATCCTACAAGTAATGTCAAATTGCTATCTCTAGTAAGCAAATCAAGAGATAGATACATTATTGGGAATGGTTGTTAGTCACATTAGTCTTTTACCAGTAAGTTTGCATATGCAGACGGCGTTTGCCTAACGTGTAAGTTGTCACAACCTCTCAAGCGTGCAACAAACATAATTATCTTCTTCTATACATATAAAAATCCAAGTTCTGACTCATTAACGCAGGGGCTAACCCGCTAACCTATAAAACTGAAATTTTCTACAAAGGCTCATCTTAAAACTCTCACGCGAGATAAGAAACGATTTCCCGAAATTCCCACGGGAACGGGAAAAAACGAGATCTTAAGTTTTACGCAGGCGAAGCCGCTATCAGAAGCTAGTTAATAATAATAACTACCAAACACGCGACCAACACTAATCCTACATACCAATCACTGTTAGCAGTAAATGTCACACTATATTTAGCCTGAACACTTGATACGTCCACTTTCATTCTCACAGGTTGCTGCGGGTTGCGGTAACCGCAGGTTTTTTTTTTTTTTTTTTTTTTTTTTTTTTGACGGGGGGAAATCCTCATGGACTTCCTCCGCCTGGGGAGAGGCGGAGGGGCGTGCCGGACTCTTACCGGCTAAAACCACCCCGGTGTCTCTGCTCGCACGTGCGCGCGGGGCCGCGGGAATCCAGATTCTTCCGCAGCCCCGCACTAGTGCTGGCCCGCCTCGCTCGGGCCTCGTCTCCTGCACGGGGTAGTGAGGTGTTGAGCTACCCCGTGCATCGTCTCAGGGGCGCGCGCCGACACCCGCGCGCGCTTCCGCCTCGGGTCCGTCGAATAGGGGGCGGGGACTTCCCCAAGTCCCTCACCCCTGGACCCATTCAGGGGGGCCGGAAAAGGGCGTTGTCCGCCCTTCCCCGGCGCCCGGTGCGCCTTCTGCGGCCGGGGTAGGGAGTGGAGATCTCCCTCTCCCGTTCCGCAGATTCCTTCTGCGACATCACGTCCTCGCAGAAGGACACCACCGCGTCCCACGACTCTGCACTGCCGACCATCCTCCGAACCACGGCCGGCAGCGACAGATCGCTGCCTACTTCGTTGGTGAGGGCACGGCGCTGCTCCTCCCAAGCTACACACTCGGCGAGCGTGTGTTGCGCCGTGTCCTCCCCGCAATGCGCAATAGAAATACATCATTTGTGAATGATTTTCAGCTTTCTAGCTATCTAGACGGTGTAGTTGAGATGCAGCGTGGAATGAACACGACAGGTAGTAGACCTAGGACACAAGTCTAGGTAATAGGGTCTTGTGGTAGGGAACGCCGTAACAAGTACCACTTGAAGTGACTGAAGCAGGAGTTGGCGTGGGCACCTCTTGGCTTGTCTTGCGGGGCTAGAAATACTGACGCATGGATAGCCACTTTTGTTACAGTGGAGCGGAGCTGCTGTATGCTGACGCTCGCTCATAACTAAACTTTGGTAAAAAGTTTTGTATGCTAACTACCGTTAACTTGCGTTCCTCCGTGGTTCTAACGGTAAGATGTGTCATGCGTAAAGCCGAGATTCTAATCAGATATTCCATAGCGATGAAATCACTCTTTTCTGCCCATTGTCTGTTTAACATAGGAGAACGGGAATGTTTTCTGCAAACGAAACCTTTGATTCTATGGAGTCTTTTATTTCGAACAACTAAACCTGGGCCGGATTGGAGAACCGGCACCGAGAAGATGGCTTATCGGGCTCCAACATTAGCGCTTACTCCGAGTCGTAGAGGTGACGCGCCAAGAGTAAGTCCAAATCACTAACCTGACATGCCCATTCTAAAACAACAGCCTTCCTATTAATCATTGCCTCAGCCTTTTTCCCAACTTCATGATTGGGTCGGCTCCAGTTAACCGGAATACAGCTGAGAACTGTGTTTTACTATGGAGACGGATCTTGCCTATTCTGACCTCCACAACCCAGTTACACCGGGCAAGGCCCGATACTCTTATGTAGTAGACTGGTTGTCAGACTTTCTGGCTTCTGACTACCTGTAACGGACTAGTCAAAAGGTTTCAAATGAAGCCGGCAGCGGACCATCGCAGCAATTTATCGTGCTTCTAAACACGTGAAGAACTCGTAATGACCGATGGCAGATAGGTAACATCTGGGACAGGACTATCGATGGGATAGATTTTTTTGGAGACGAAGATTCCCTCATAGCGCTAATGGTAGGTTATCGACGCTGAGAATCAGGGAAGTGAAATTAGGCCACTGTAACGTAATAAATGTGCGGTCAGGCAGAGAGTATCCTGTGACTAAAGCTGGGGTGTGAAGACGAGAGGTGTGAGGAAAGAGAAGTTAAGAAGGATGGTACGCGCGTATCCACGACTGACCGGCGCTCAAGCGTGTTGCTTAACCTTAGATGCATATCCACCCCCCGAATTCGGGAAGTTTCCTCGCACGGGGCGGCTTTGACTATAGCCACGAGCTTTCCTATTTTCCTATATTTCCTATTCCTTCAACAGCTTTGCTAATTATAATAATTCCCATTGAAATCAAAGTAGTACATTTTCTTGAAAGCTGGCGTTTTATGTTCGTCGCACGCCGATTATCGAGACGACGTCGACGGGATTTCCGGTCCGGGGAGGACGCGTTTGTATGAAGGTGGCGTTACCGGCGCGGTCCACGGGAGTACTTCTGTGGCTGGCCATCGGGGCGACTTCAAAGTGCGCGTCCAGGGAGGACGCTGCTATGGTGGTCCGCTGGATTGGGTATTCCGTGGGCGCGCCCCTACCTTTGGGTACGGGGGGGCAAGTTGCGGCCCTCTGGGCTGCCTCCGCTGGTGCCAGCTGGTAACCACTAATGACCGGGCAGCCCAGCCTGCTGGATTGGCGTGGTGTTCGGCCTGTTCGCGCGTGAGCGCTGGAACTGGGCCGGGATACACGTTCCCCCTCTCCGCGGGTCGATGGTTTCCAAAACCACCGAACCCGTCACTCTAGCCACTTAATCTGTTGGAGCTGGTTTACTGCCGCCGATCTCTCCAGAACAAGGAGTCGACAGCTTGAGCCACACGATGTCCCCCGGGGTTACGGCAAGCCAGAGAATCCGGAGGCGGTTGGTTCCCTGTGTTCGAGGGGTGTCCGGGCTAAGGGAAGCTTTGGTTTGTAAACTATAGCGAGAAGATGTGATATTGGAGTGCGGGATTAGGTGATGGCAGGGCGGGTGTTGGGGGCGAACAGGCCGGTACGACAAGAAAAGTATGGAAGCTGTAGCAGAAGGTGTGGGGTCGAAGTCATCGATGTCAGGATAAGGTGTTGATCGTACGTAGCTGGTTAGTAATGGGTGGATCAGGATTTGGGTAAGAGAGAGCAGGGCAGATCCGCGTGAAGGTGCGCGGGTATGTTGAGGTGATTAATAGTGATAAGTAATGATATATAGTGAACAGGGCTAGGCGTGGAGGGGAGTGTGGAGTGGATGGCGGTGGTTGGACAGTAGTGCGCCGCGCCCACCGTCCCCCCCACCCCCACTCCCCCTCCCCGCCCCCGCCACACCACGGCCCACCCCAAACCCACCCAGATACAGCCGCACACACCCAACCCCCCCCCCGCACCCCCCCCCACCACCCCCCCAACCGCCACCCCACACAGAGGAGATCCCACCCCCCACCCCACACCTTCCCCCGCCACACTCCCACCCCCGACCCCACCACACACACCACCACAACCACCCCCCCACCCCCACCCCCATCGCCCCACCCCACCCCCCAGACCCCCACACCCGGTGCATTTCAATTTAAGACCACCCCACAGAATAGATGAGGTATTGGTGGGAAGAAGAAAGCAGGGAGTGAGGTAGAAAGAGAGGCAAAATAATAGGAGGAGTGATAAGAACACGAGAAGGAAGATAAAGGATAAAATGTATAAAAATAAAAAAAAGATATCAGAAAAAAAGAACAACAACAAGAAAGCATAGAACCAGATAAGATGAAAAAAGAAAGAAATATGAAAAAAAAGGAAAGAAGGAAGAAGTAACAGGAAAAAAAACGAAGATAAAGATAAACCTTAGGTTCTGAGTTATTAACGAAGGTTGGATCGGTTTGTTTTTTGTTTTTGTTTTTTTTTTTTTGTGGGTCTGGTGTTTCCCCGCCGGCACCCAGTTTCCAGAGTGGGAAACTGATTGCACCCAACCCCCACACACCCACCCATGGATCTACGTCACGTAGGGATCGACGGGGGGGGTAGTGGAGGTGTTGAGCTACCCCGTGCTCGTCTCAGGGGCGCGCGCCGACACCGCGCGCGCCTTCCGCCGGGTCCGTCGAATAGGGGCGGGACTTCCCAAGTCCCTCACCCCTGGACCCATTCAGGGGGGCCGGAAAAGGGCGTTGTCCGCCCTTCCGGCGCCCGGTGCGCCTTCGCGGCCGGGGTAAGAGAGTGGAGATCTCCTCTCCCGTTCCGCAGATTCCTTCTGCGACATCAGTCCTCGCAGAAGGACACACCGCGTCCCACGACTCTGCGCTGCGACCATCCTCCAACCAGGGGCGAAGCGACAGAGTCGCGTCACTCACTACGTCTCGGGGGACGGCGTGCCCCCCAAGCTACACACTCGGCGAGCGTGTGTTGCGCCGTGTCCTCCCGCAATGGACGCAGTGGTGGCACCGAGCGTCCGGCTCCCTGTCTATGCGACACAGGTACTTGCCGAAAGCAGCCGTGCCCCGAGCACCTGCGTCACCCTAAACAACGAGGGAGGTGCCTTCTCCGAGCCAGACGTCGAGTACTGGCCGGTCGCCTCGACGGTAGCGAGGCCGGCGGTAGGGCGCAGAAGCCCTGCGCCATTCCGCCACCAGGATCTGACGGAGCTCCTCTCGCGCAGCGAGATCTCCCGCTGCACCGCGCGAGCCCCGTGCCCGCTCTTCTCGCGCCATCTGTACAGTGACGCGAGTACTTTCGCCTCTAGGCCCAGGGCGGGGATCGGCCAGGACGCAAGCCGCCTCGTAGGAGATCGTGCGATACCCGCGGACGACTCTGACGGCCATCGCCCTCTGCGGCTTCCGCAGGATGGCGAGAGTGCTGGCCGTCAGGTCTAGTGCCACACGGGCCCCATACAGGGCCATGGACCGCACGATCCCCACGTACACCGCCTACAGGCGGCGCTCGGCCCCCAGTTGGGAAGCAACGTTGAAAGCGCGCCCGCCTGCACCATCACTTGGGCGCCAGCCGCCGAATGGGGGCCGAATTCCCATCGGCTGTCGAGCACCAATCCCATACTTCATGGTGGACTTCGACAGCTATCCGGCCCGCTGACCACGATGTGTGATCCCGGCGCCGGCGCCCGTCGGGAACCATGAACACTATGGCGCTCCGACTTGTTCGGGCCACCTCCAGCCCAGGCGCCGGATGCGGTTCACCACCTGTGAAACCGCAGCCGTGGCTAACAACGTCGCTTCCCTGTGCGAGCTCCCCCGGGCTGTGACCAGCGTGTCGTCCGCGTAACACGTCAAGTCGGCGCCGACGGAAGCTCGCCTCGCAGCACCCAGTCGTAGCCGATGTTCCACAGGAGCGGCCCAAGACCGATCCCTGCGGAACACCGCACGACATACGGTGCCGCCCGCACCGTCTTGTCCCCGATACGTGACGCATCTGTCCTCCAGATAAGCCCCTACTGTACGACGGAGTAGGGAGGCACGCGATGGTACTTCAGCGCCTCCGAATACAACTCCAGGGTAGGGTGTTGAACGCATTGGAAATGTCCAACGACACCGCCAGCACCCCCCCCGGGACACTGTCTCCTCCGCCAGGGCCCTCACGGCCATAATGGCGTCTATGGTGGAGCGCCCGCCCCGAAAACCGAACTGATTCTCGTCCAGATCCGGCCCCTCTCTGTACAAGTGGCTGACGAGGCGATCTGCGATAACTCGCTCAAAAGTTTGCCCGCCTCGTCGAGCAGCACTATGGGCCGGTACGCGGACGGCGAGTCCGCGGGGCCCCCTCCTTCCTGAGCAGGACCAGCCCCCCTCCTTCCACACACTGGAACTGACCCTGCTCGAGGCACTGCCGCGAAGAGCCCCCTAAGCTGGGCTCTAGCTCCTTCAGAGCTTAGGACGAGAGCTCGGCCAGGACTCCGTCGGGTCCGGGCGCAGTGTCTTAGCCCGGAGCCGCGACACGGCCGCTCTCGTCTCTGCTTGCGTCACCTCGGGACATCGGTCTCTCCTCTTGTGGAGAGTCTGTGGCTGAGGGTGAAACCATCGCCGGGGGAACGTGTCCCCCCGCTCAGGGAACAGGGCCGAAACCACCGCCTCCAGCAGCTGGGGCTGCATGGTCTGCACCAGCGGAGGCGCCCAGGGCGCAACTTCCCCCGTACCCAACGGTAGGGCGCCCACGGATCCCGACTCAGGACCCACAGCTCCTCCTGGCACGCGACTTGGAGTCGCCGATGGCCAGCCACAGAGTCTCCTGACGCGCGTACACCTCATACAGCGCGTCTCCTCGGCGGAATCCCGTCGACGTCGTCTCCGATATCGGTGCGAGAACATAACGCCATTTTCAAACAACTGTCTACTTTGATTTAATGGAATATTATAGAGAGCTGTTGAAGGAATAGGAATATAGGAAATAGGAAAGGCTCGTGGCTAAGTCAAGCACGCGCGGATATCGATTCATAAGGTTAAGCAACGCTGACGCGGTCAGTCCGTGGATGGCTGACCATCTTGTCCATAACTGAGTTCTTCTCGTGTTTCGAAGGCCGATAAATTGGTGGGTCCGGCTGTCATTTGAATATCTTTGACAGTCGTTACGGTAGTAAAAAAGCCAGAAAGCCT
>NWSH02000305.1:2444136-2469502 GCA_002382865.2 Heliothis virescens | reverse complement strand
TGGACGCAGTGGTGGCACCGAGCGTCCGGCTCCCTGTCTATGCGACACAGGTACTTGCCGAAGCAGCCGTGCCCCGACAGCACCTGCGCACCCTAAACGACAGGGAGCCGTGCCTTCTCCGAGCCAACGTCGAGTACTGGCCGGATCGCCTCGACGGTAGCGAGGCCGGCGGTGGGCGCAGAAGCCTCTGCCGCCATTCCGCCACCAGGATCTGACGAGCTCCTCTCGCGCAGCGAGATCTCCCGCTGCACCGGTCGCGAGCCCCGTGCCCGCTCTCCTCGCGCCATCTGTACAGTGACGCGAGTACTTTCGCCTCTAGGTCCCAGGGCGGGGATCGGCCAGGACGCAAGCCGCCTCGTAGGAGATCGTGCGATACCCGCGGACGACTCTGACGGCCATCGCCCTCTGCGGCTTCCGCAGGATGGCGAGAGTGCTGGCCGTCAGGTCTAGTGCCCACACGGGGGCCCCATACAGGGCCATGGACCGCACGATCCCCACGTACAACCGCCTACAGGCGGCGCTCGGGCCCCCCAGTTGGGAAGCAACGTTGAAAGCGCGCCCGCTGCACCCATCAGCTTGGGCGCCAGCCGCGGAAGTGGGGCCGAATTCCCATCGGCTGTCGAGCACCAATCCCAGGTACTTCATGGTGGACTCGACAGCTATCCGGCCCGCTGACCACGATGTGTGATCCCGGCGCCGGCGCCCGTCGGGGACCATGAACACTATGGCCCCGACTTGTTCAGGGCCACCTCCAGGCCCAGGCGCCGGATGCGGTTCACCACCTGTGAAACCGCAGCCGTGGCTAACAACGTCGCTTCCCTGTGCGAGCTCCCCCGGGCTGTGACCAGCGTGTCGTCCGCGTAACACGTCAAGTCGCGCCCGACGGAAGCTCGCCTCGCAGCACCCAGTCGTAGCCGATGTTCCACAGGAGCGGCCCAAGACCGATCCCTGCGGAACACCGCACGACAATACGGTGCCGCCGGCACCGTCTTGTCCCCGATACGTGACGCATCTGTCCTCCAGATAAGCCCCTACTGTACGACGGAGTAGGGAGGCACGCGATGGTACTTCAGCGCCTCCCGAATACAACTCCAGGGTAGGGTGTTGAACGCATTGGAAATGTCCAACGACACCGCCAGCACCACCCCACCCCGGGACACTGTCTCCTCCGCCAGGGCCCTCACGCGCATAATGGCGTCTATGGTGGAGCGCCCGCCCCGAAAACCGAACTGATTCTCGTCCAGATCCGGCCCCTCTCTGTACAAGTGGCTGACGAGGCGATCTGCGATAACTCGCTCAAAAAGTTTGCCCGCCTCGTCGAGCAGCACTATGGGCCGGTACGCGGACGGCGAGTCCGCGGGGCGCCCCTCCTTCCTGAGCAGGACCAGCCCCCCTCCTTCCACACACTGGGAAACTGACCCTGCTCGAGGCATGCGCCGAAGAGCCCCTAAGCTGGGGCTCTAGCTCCTTCAGAGCTAGGACGAGAGCTCGGCCAGAACTCCGTCGGGTCCGGGCGCAGTGTTCTTAGCCCGGAGCCGCGACACGGCCGCTCTCGTCTCTGCTTGCGTCACCTCCGGGACATCGGTGCTCTCCTCTTGTGGAGAGTCTGTGGCTGAGGGTGAAACCATCGCCGGGGGAACGTGTCCCGCCCGCTCAGGGAACAGGCCGAAACCACCGCCTCCAGCAGCTGGGGCTGCATTGGTCTGCACCAGCGGAGGCGCCCAGGGCGCAACTTGCCCCGTACCCAACGGTAGGGCGCCCAAAGTCTGACAACCAGTCTTACTAAGGAGTATCGGGTTGCCCGGGTAACTGGGTTGTGGAGGTCAGATAGGCAGTCGCTCCATGTAAAACACTGGTTCTCAGCTGTATCCGGTTAGACTGGAAGCCGACCCCAACATAGTTGGGAAAAGGCTAGGCAGATGATTATAGAAGGCTGTTGTTTTAGAATGGATGTTGGTGTGATTTGGACCTTACTCTTGGTCGGTCACCTTACATCGGAAGAAGTAATGTTGGACTGGATAGCATTTCCGGGGTTTCCAATGGGTATCTAGTTTTTCGAAATAAAAGCCTCATAGAATAAAGGTTTCGTTTGCAAAACGATTCGTTTCTTGTTTAAAAGAATCGGGAGAAGAGTGATTTCACGCTATGGAATATTGATAGAATCTCGGCTTTACGCATGACACATACCGTAGAACCGGGAACGCAAGTTACGGGTAGTTAGATACAACAAGTTTTACCAAGGTTTAGTTTAGAGGTCAGCTACAGAGTCGCTCCATGTAAAACAGTGGTATATCGTCGTTTCAGCCGAAAGACAAGCCAAGGTTTGCCACGCCACTTTGCTTCATCTTCAGTGGTACTTTTTAGGGTTCCGTACCCAAAGGACCCTATTACTAAGACTTCGTTGTCTGTCTATCTGTCTGTCTGTCTCCACGCTGCATCTCACTAACCGTGATAGCTAGAAAGCTGAAATTTTCACAAATGATGTATTTCTATTGCCGCTATAACAACAAATACTAAAAATGAAAAAAAAAAAAAAAATTAAGGTGGATGGGGTACGGAACCTTTCGTGCGCGAGTCCGAATCGCACTTGGCCGGTTTTTACGTCTTTTTATACAGGAAACTGACCCTATATTTGGGAAATGGCAAGATACCATCAAAACCAACATGAAAAATCATTTGAAATAAAATTTTCATTCAGAAGAAATTCTCTCAGTTTACCAAAGAACGCATGACGTAACATCTTAGTTATTATATCGAATGTTTGTTTATAGTGGTTTGATTGAAAATAATATGAATAGGTACATTCTTAATCAAGAATGCGACATTGCTAACAGGCCTGTAGGAATTGTTTTCACTTACCGATCGGATTTCGATGTTTTCATTATTTAGCTGAAGATATTATTGCGTTTTTCTAAACTAAAAAGGATAAATGATTTAACGGCTGAAAGGATTTTTGATGAATATTGAGAGTCTTCTTCTTATCAAGTGAGCTACGAGTTGATTTACCGAACAAGCCCTTTTTTTCGGTGGGAAATCATTAAATGATGACTCCCGCTGTAGATTCAGCGTGATGGTGTCAGACTTTTACTGACTAAAACCCACCGTGTCCTATCTTCCCGAGCTACTTCTCAAAGAGGGGACATACCGCCACTATTGTAGCGTGCCCACCTAACAAGTCTTAGTGCCAGAGTTTTCTCGAATCCGCTTGACGGCCTCTGACGTGGAATTGTAACAACGACTGCTACTGAGTAGCATTCGGGCGCCGGCTTTACATGCCCTATCAGGGACGAGGATGTAACAGCATCGACTTCTAGACACCGGACGGCTTTGTGAAAGTTTTTAAAACCAGTGATCCGATCCTACCCAAGGTTTCGTGCCCGGCAGTCGTGCTTATGACCTTCATGACCATCAGGGCAAAGTAGTTTTTTCCAGAAAGCGGGTGAAACCGCAAACGTTCTCTAAATAATTTATCAGTCATTTTTTTTTGACATTTCACTTCAGCCCATCACGAAGCACTTTAAATGTCAGTACAAAAACGCGACATGTTCAAGAATTCAATAAATTGTCAAATGGTTGTCACGCAATGTTTTCAGAATTGTAATATTGACAAACAGTTGCATGCAACGATGCCGGATTTCTGTTGCTTTGACTGTCGTTTGTATCGTCGGAAATTGTATTTTTCTTGTTAATTAAAGTTAATGAGTTCATGATAGAGGCAATTTAATTAAATACTAGAGTTGTGGATCATCATCGTTAGGCTCTGTATCGTCCCACTGCTGTGCTGCGACCTCCTCTCACACAGAGAAGGATTGAGCGTTAATCACCACTTGCGCGAGATGCGGGTTGATAATTTGAGACTTTATAAAGCTGTAGAGCATCATTGTCATCGTCAGCCTTTTTATCGTCCCACTGCAGTGCTTCCTCTCACACAGAGAAGGATTGAAGATCACCACACTTGCTCAATGCGGGTTGATGATTTCAGACTTTGTAAAACTTTAGGGCTTCATCATCATGATCATCATCATCAGCCTTTTTATCATCCCATTGCTGTGCTACGGCCTCCTCTCACACAGAGAAAGATTGAGCGTTAATCACCACGTGCGCTCAATGAGGGTTGCTTCCAGACTTGTGTTGACGTGTAAAGCTGTAGAACATCATCATCATCAGCCTTTGTATCGTCCCACTGCTGGGCTGCGGCCTCCTCTCACACAGAGAAGGATTGAGCGTTAATTACTACACTTGCTCAATGATGGTTGATGATTTCAGACTTTATAAAGCTGTAGAGCATCATCATCATCATCAGCCTTTGTATCGTTCCACTGCTGGGCTGCGGCTTCCTCTCTCACAGACAAGGATTAAGCTTGAATCACCACACTTTCTCAATGCGGGTTGATGATTTCAGACTTTATAAAGCTATAGAGCTTCATGATCATCTTCAGCCTTTGTATCATCCCACTGCTGTGCTGCGGCCTCCTCTCACACAGTAGGATTGAGCGTTGATTTCAGACTTTAGAAAGCTATAGATCTTTTGTCAAATATTTTTTCTGAGCTGAAATGATTTATTTGATGCCTTGCGTATGCGCACTGACACTAGTAGCCAAGTTCTTCTGAAAATAGTAATTTAACGTAAGGTGTAGTATGCGTTTATTTTGGTAAGAGCATTGCCCCTACTTTTTTTTGAAAATGAAGTTTTATAAATTACAAAATATTTGAAAGCCGGCCAACCTGTTTTTTGCTGTCTGGTATTTGGTAAGATGGATAGTCTTAGCAATTGAATTTATAGACTGAAATACCTGAATGAATAAGCTTCCCAGATTTCTATCTATAAGAATCTTAACATGGTTTAAAACGTCTGTTTGTACTTAAATTAGCAGTGCCTCTTTGCCGTACCAATGGAGGCATACAAACAAGATGCTCCGCATTTTAAAGGGCTCCCCAAATTTTCTATGTTTTTGATATGGGTATTCACAATAAATTGTGTGAAAGACGCTATGGTTGCAAACACTAAAAAGTAATAAGACCATTTGACCACCTTTGGCATTGGCAGTTGTTACTGGTAGTCAGAAGCCAGAAAGTTTGACAACCAGTCTTACCAACGGGTATCGGGTTGCCCGGGTTGTGGAGGTCAGACAGGCAGTCGCTCCANAACTTTATGTAAAATCATCGTCATCACAGCCAAAAAACGTCAACAAGCTTCTTTATCTAAGAGGTCAGATAGTCTGACAACCAGTCTTACCAACGGGTATCGGGTTGCCCGGGTTGTGGAGGTCAGACAGGCAGTCGCTCCATGTGGCACACTGGTTCTCAGCTGCATCCCGTTAGACTGGAAGCCGACCCCAAAATAGTTGGGAAAAGGCTAGGCAGATGATGATGTTGGTCTACAAGACGGTGGCGAAATAAACATAACTGCATCCACTAGACCACGTTCTGTAGTAAGGTGAAAAACCTTTAAACCTACCTCAACCACATTTACTAAATCACATGCGCATACGCAGACGTGTATGCATGACGTATTGTCCTAGAATGCCGCAACGGCTCTAACATGCTTTGTTTACTTATCACGCAATCGCATTCGCATTACTGTCTGTTACTCACTCGCGATAATCATGATCATTGTCTTGTTGATCTAGTCATCACAGTGCGACTGCTGCGCACGAGTTCTTGGGCTAGATTCCCGGGTCAAGACAAGCAGCCTGGAGTCTGGAAGTTGGCGATTGATACACCCGTGCATGTCGGTCCTGCGCCTGATCTCTCTCCGGTGGTGTCGGATTGCCATCCCATCGGGCTATGAGAGTGAGGGAATAGGGAGTGCACTGTGTCTGCGCAAATGCTTGTGTAATGTCCTGCGCTGATCTCCTTATATGAGAACAGCCGTTGTTTCCGACAATCGGCCCTGGACGCCATTAATTAAGTCTAGTAATCGCATTCTGCGACTGTTGTGCATGAACTCTCGGGCTCGGTTCCCGGGTCAAGTCCAAATCGAATTTCAGAAATTCACAAAGCAAGCCATCCCTGAGAGGGCACCTAAAGCAGTCATTGTTACAATTCCATGTCAAAGGCCGTCAGGCGGATTTGAGTAAACTCTGACACTAGGCACAGAATAAAGATGTACCAGTAATGAAGCTAAGCCTTGTTGTGAAAATGATGATGAACATTATCGAAGCTGTAGGGTTGTCCCTTGGTAGTACTGACTTAAATGTCTGTCAAAATTTAGTTGCTAGTTTGGTCAAATGATAGCTGGCGAGGTAGCTCTTGACGCGACAGTCACTACTGACAGCACTGGTAAAGGTATGTGAGTATGACGTTACGAACTCTAGTAGGTAGCTTCCTAACTGTTCTACATATATTTAAACTGTGCACTAGGACTTGTTAGGTGATTAAACCTGCAGCGAGTGAGATAAGAAGACTTGCATTGCTGTCTGATACTCATTCGCAATAATCTTATCATTATAATCTACCTGTCTAGATCTGTGAATTACAAGATTAATGCTGTTTTGATTTTGATAAAGAAAGTTGTTCTGAAGTGACTACAAATATTGGATTGGAGTATCTGTTTATAGAAGACGTTTTTTTGCTGGATCTATCTATAATGTTTTTTAGGGTTCCGTAGCCGAATGGCAAAAAACGGAACCCTTATAGATTCGTCATGTCTGTCTGTCTGTCTGTCTGTCCGTCCGTCCGTATGTCACAGCCAGTTTATTCCGAAACTATTAAGACTACACCATTCAAACTCGGTAGGTAGATCTATTATGTTAACCGCTTTACGATTTTTATACAAAAATAAAAAAATAATAATATTAGAAGGGGCTCCCCATACATGGAACTGAAACAAAAAAATTTTTTTTTCGTCTGACCTACACTTGTGGGGTGTCTATAGATAGGTCTTTAAAAATGAGATTGAGGTTTCTAAAACCATTTTTTCTCAAAGTCAATCATTTCAGAGTAAGACACTTTCAAANTGTGTGTCCCCCCCCCTGTAATTTCTAAACTACCAAAGTGAAAAATCTAAAAAAAATATATGTTATAGATCTTAATAAAAACTATCAACCAAAATTGGTTTGAACGAAATACAGTCAGTAGTTTTTGAGTTATAGCACTTTTTCAGTAACCGCAAACTATAACTTTGTTATTCATATATTTGTATGAAAAACAAAGTAATTTTTTGTAGGTACGTTTATTTTTCATAGATAATGGAACGGAACCCTTCGCGTGCGAGTCCGACCCGCACTTGGCCGGTTTTTTTATTCTAGTTAGACTAGTTACTCGATTTCTCTAAGATACCTGGAACAATATGAATTTCTAATATGAAAATGTAAAATGTGGTCCCATTGTGATCAAGTCTGGATCTGACGATGGAAACCCTAAAAACTCGAAGCAACTTTTGTACAATCTATGGTCTGTTCGCGATAGGAATAGAAAGAAGTTTAATAAGGCTCTTTTAGGCGTCCACTTTAAAATAAAATTACAACAAAAATGATTTCGCTCAAGATTGATGTGGAAAAAATATAATTAATTTAAATAACAGCCGGCACACTTAATTGTACATATTTAACCTATCTACTTTCTGAAATTACAAGATTTCCATTTAATATCGTTTATTTTTACATTCTGTTGTCTAGTCGACGTTAAAAAAATCTAAAAGAAGCAGGGGTAGAGAGTACTGGGAATGTTTTCACGTCACTGTCAATTTTCTCAGAGTCTCAGACCAAGTCACAAAATGTATAATATCGAAAAATTTCGTTTAATTAATTTATGGAATAAAACTTTCATTTAATATTGTTTTTTTGTAATATTCTGTCGATGTCTAAAATCTATTAGTATCAAAATGTTTACACGTATTTCTACCAAAACTAAAATCTTACTCTATTCTCTTCATAAACTGTGGCAGTACGTGAATTTTTAATTTTGGGAGGTTTTGTCAAATATGATCTGTCAAATTGTGTGCCTTTTCTCGTTATAACTGACTTTTCGTGATTTTGTTGTCTATTGTTACTGTTATTATTGCCCGAAATAATAAATCGTTTTAAATTAGAGGAAGTGAAGCGGTAACTTCCTCAAGCACTAACATATATTACGACAGAGAAATGGCAATCTTGCTTTGTTAATACGAATAAAGAAGAGGAAAAGTTTTGCCAACTTGATAGTATAATACATACTGTCATTGAAAGGTTCATTTTTTACGTTGGTGAAACTTCTTCATCATCATCATCATCATCACCGTCATCAACAGAGGATGATGACTGACAGAATAAAATTAGTCACTTGTCATCTCTGTTGTATCATTAACTTGAGATTATTTGCCTATCCTTTTCCCAACTACGTTGTGGTCGGCTTCCAGTCTAACTGGATCCAGCTGAGAACCATTGCTATACATGAAGCGACTGCCTATCTGACCTCCACAATCCAGTTACCCGGGCAACTCGACACCCCTTGGCAAGAATGGTTGTCAGACTTTCTGGCTTCAGACTACCCAAAACGACTGTCAAAGATGGTTACATGCCGAGACCTATCAATTTATCGTGCCTTCTGAAGCACGGAAGATCTCGATATGACATAAAAAATCGTTGCACGGTTCAAAGCTTTACCTATTTTCACCGAATGGAAACATTATAATTCTTTTATTTTAAAAAATCAAAATCAAAAAGCATTTATTCAAAGTAGGCTGAAAATCAGCACTTTTTGAACGTCAAATATACAAAAGACAGCCCCAAAAACGCCCGCCCTTCACCACTTTCTATGTGTTTTGGCTGGGAAGAAGAAATGGTGGAACAAACTCCCCAGCAACACAATTCTGTATGTATGGTTTGAAGAACTCGCACTTGGCCGGTTTTCTTTCTGTAGCATCTTGAATAATAGGTATGGGTATGAAGGATTGTGCCCGCCAACATGGGGTACATAAATATCTTATATTTTTTTTTACTTCATGTACTAATTTATTCATTATGTATTCAAAATTATTGTTATTAAACACTGTTTCATTTCACGTCATTCACCTCGTGACGAGTACATAGATAGGAAATAATTTAAAACTGTATGCCATACATATTATTTATTAAAATTATTTGAACTTAACTTGAAACAAAAGGTACCGTACTCCTGCTTCTGCGAGCCTCTTTTTTCTAACGTTATCGTGAACAGGGTATAGGAACTCATTGATTTCAAACTTCATATTCTTGTGTAATATACCGGGTAATTCTACAGATATACTGCCTCGTTGGTCTAGTCGCATAGCCGACTGCTGTGCACGAGGTCTCGGGTTCGATTCCCGGGACGGGCCGAAATCGCTTTGTGGGTTTTAGAAACTTTCACAAAGCAGCCCGGAGTTGGAAGTTGGTGATTGATACACCCGTGCATCGGAAAGCACGTTAATGTCGGTCCTGTGCCTGATTTCTCACCGCTCGTGTCGGATTGCCGTCCCATCGGGTTATGAGAGTGAGGCAATAGGGAATGCACCTGTGTCTGCGCAAATGCTTGTGCTCTATAATATGTACTGCGCAGCTGGCTTACCTCCTTATATGAGAACAGCCGCCGTGGCCGACAATCGGCTAGGACGCTATTAATTCTACATATATTTGTCGTCCTTGATGGTGGCAAAAGCTTAATTTTGTAGTAAAACATAAATCTAGAAAAATATCGTAACTGACGCTTCAGCCTGACCTTTCAAGGAAAGCAGCCGTTTAGACATTCAGTCACAATAGTATCGTTAACATCCAATGATGACTGCAACCAAAATTGAGCTGCAACTTTCTAACTACCGCCAAATGTCAGACGAACATTCGAGAACTTACTGTTATTAAGCCATTATGTTTGATGACTGTAGCAATTGTCTGCTTGCTGTGTAAATACTAATAGAATGGTAGATATAGGTATCGACAATGGGAGTGATTTTCAGTGAAGCCAAAAATGTAATACATGAGTTTAGCGATGAATGAGATGATGCGAGCAAAAAAAAGTCGAAATGATATCTTTCATAATTTTTCTAAACGTGGGTTTTGTTGTTTAAATTAGCATTTGATACTTACGGGCCGCTATAGGTCTCTTGAGTATGTATGTTTTGGACTCATACCACATATAGTTAAAATCTATGTCGGTAATAACTTTGGAATTTTGTATGAAATGATCCATGGAAGGGAAATTTTGTCTAAACGGAGATTTTGTTCACAAGCTTGTTCTTGGCTGAGATATATGAAGTAGGTTCTTAATTGCTAAGTTTTTTTTCTAAACTACGCAGATTTATACGTTTCGTCAATTTACATGTGTTTAACGACAATTTGTAAAATTTGTTTTAAAAATGTTTGTAAATGCCAAACAGTGAAGTGTTTTCATGATTTATCAAAAAACTAAGTTAAGATTGAAGCCTTTTTTTTTGTGTATTTAGAAACTTTTAATCGGATAAAAATACCTTAAGTTTTAACTACTGAACCAACTATGGTTCTTCCCTTTTCACTTATTTTCGACCTTATTTCTGATCAACAATGCAAAAATTGTGGATATCACGTATCTATAATAACAGAAAAATATCTTTTGTTACAGGACCCGAAAATCTATGACATCCCATACGAACCGAGAGCACCAACACCAGAAATACAGCTACCAACCCCACAGACCCCACCAGCCCCAGAAACGCCACTCCTGACACCTGACACCCCAGAATCAGAAATGGCAAACAAGACCGAATTCGAAAAGTTACGACAGAATTTCGAAAACGGTTTCGCGAATCCCGAACTGAGAAAGCCAGTACCTATGAAACCGAAACCAATTTTGATTTCGAAGTTGAAAAACGCGAAATCCATAGAGAATTTGAATGGGGATTATGTGAGGAATCCGGGAAAGTATCATACTGATCAGAAAAGGTTAAGACCGAAGAAGAATGAGACTGTAATTAGTTTTACGCTGCCGAAAAGGGATACTCAATTGGATTTGGATAGAGAAAATGTGAGTATACATATAGCTTTGTAGTTCGTAATTTTGTCTTTCAGGCAATACTATGGATAACACGCGTAAAAAATATGGAAGAGAAAGTTGAACTGAATCTTTACGTAGTTTAGTGATTCTAGGTAGGACAAAAGGCCGTTGTATTCATGATTTACCAATGAATCCATTTCTTTTCCTTAAATTCAACTGTCCCACTTCTGGACAAAGGCTTTCCCATCTTGTCTCCACACCCCCCAATCCTACGAGTCTTATTACCAGACTCGGTAATAAGCGTAGGTCTATCCATCCTAAGATATCTACTGGGTCAAGTCAATATTTGCCCACATTTCTGGATGCATTCGGCTAATATGTACAGTTTTCTCCCATTTTGACCTGAAAAAAAAATGTTTGCTTTATAAACTTTACTAGTGAGAGTATAATATAAAGGTACTTATTAATATTATAAAGCTGAAGAGTTTGTTTGTTTACTTGAACGCGCTAATCTTGGAAACTACTGATTTTTATCCGGATGCGTGGAGTAGTTCGCATGAAACGCGGATGAAACCACTGGCGGAAGCTAGTTAACAGTTCAGATCGAATTCCCACTTTGATTTGTTTGTTGTCTTACTAAGCCCCTGCCAGCTACGATTCCGCAACACTTGATTGTGTTATTATATTAACCTGCGTAGGAGTTGCTTTCCATATTGTAATACATCAAGCTATTTGTGAACCTACACTCACGTCTGTTTCGTCATTTTGATGTAGGTTTGACAATAAGTTAAAACTTTAGCGTTATCTCTTCAGTTAAGGCCTTTTTGGTTCCTACTGTACGGGATTGTTCGCTTGAGTTACCTTGTCCCTGGTACACTGTGGGCTCCAGAAGGAACACGGTGGGTTTTACTCAGTAAGAGTGTGACACTCCCTCACGCTGCACCCACAGCGGGAGGAGTCATCTGATGATTTTCCTACAAAAAGGCTTTTGTTGGTAGTTTAGTTAAACGTTAATAAAGGTTTCCATCTGGGACGGAGGGTCATCAGCGAATCTATCGTCTTTTAACTATGCCTACTTCTTCTCATCTTGAACTAACTTCTGCCAGCGGTTTCACTCGCGTCCCGTGGGAACTACTCGGCGCACCCAAATAAAAAGTAGCCTATAGCCTTCCTCGATAAATGGGCTATCTAACACTGAATATAATTTTTCAAATCAGAGTACTGGCCTGAGATTAGCGTTGCGTTCAAAAAAACAAACTCTTAAGCTTTATAATATTAGTATTAGTATATCTTAGACACCAATGGCTGATAAAAAGGTGAAGGAAAAACATCTTGAGGAAACCTGGACTATATAGTTTGAAATCACCAACCCGCATTGAGCAAGCGTGGTGATTAATGCTCAATCCTTCTCTGTGTGAGAGGAGGCCTGTGCCCAGCAGTGGGACAATAAAAAGGTTAATAAAAAAAAAAATGAAGGTTAGTCACATAACAAGCTTTAGTGTCAGAGTTTTCTTAATATATTTTTTCATTATTTTCGGGCATTTTAACAACTATGCTGGGTAACATAAATTGGAGTCCTAGTTTCGATTTCTACTGCAATGACTCAATTGTGTACGAGTGTTTTAAATTATATTTTTTTAGACATGAAGATAAAAATATCGTATCGACTTCCAGTAGAAACTCAAAGTAGGTGCATATCCTTTGTTCCCGAGTTTATCATGACATATCGTAGTCTGATAAACTTGGCTGTTTCCTTTGACTCAGTAATTGAAAAACCGGCCAAGTGCGAGTTGGACTCGCGCGCGAAGGGTTCCGTACCACGCTCCTGTAATTCCTCGCTTGAGTAACAGATGGCGTTGTATTCAAATTGCACTATCTTTATAATTTATTGTATGGGGACCCCCCTTAAAATATAACTTTTTAAAAAAAATTGTATTTGTTGTTATAGCGGCAACGGAAATACATCATTTGTGTACAAAATTTCAGCTCTCTAGCTATCACGGCTTATGAGATACAGCGCGGAGACAGACAGACAGACAACGAAGTCTTAGTAATAGGGTTCCGTTTTACCCTTTGGGTACGGAACCCTAATAAAAAAGTCCTATTTACAACACATTTAGGTATCTATCTATTAAATTAAAGTATTTATCTAGTATTTTGTACAGACGCCAGCAGGACAACTTTCCCCAATATGTCAAATTGTACCCGTCGAACATTAACCTTCCACTACTGTGATAAGGTTGAAAATCTATTGAAGTGACAAATGGAGGTAAGTTGATGTGCTGTGTCAGTGCATAACTAGTGTTTAGCTTATCCTCGACTAGGGTACTACCTATATCCACCCAAATATTGACCGTACCGGGAATCAAACCCGGGATAATCAGTTTGGTGGTCGGGTATAGTGACCACTGCGCTAACTAAACAACGAAAAATCTGAAAAAAATGCGTTGTAACCTAAAGTAAAGTTATCATACAAATCTACCCAGTTAAACCGCGGTTTTAGCAAATATCATGTTACATTATAACAAAAAAACTACATATAAAATTACAGTAGGTAAATAGTCTACCTAAACAGGAAAATAACTAATAAAATAACTAAATACAACCACAGTCATATGTTTTGACACACCATAACAAAACAGCGCTCGTAGCGGCGAGTGTAGGAAACATGTAGCGAGCTTTCACAGTTAGTAGTTCAAGGATTAAACGATAGATGGCGCTGGGTGTAGCGAATGTTGACAATATTTTTTTATCAATATGTTTATTGTTTTAAATATTTTTCAATGATAGTAGTAAGCTTTTGTTGATAAGAAAGTACTAGATAAAGTTATATGTAGTCAACTGGTCATCTAACTTTTGCTGACAAAACCCACCATGTTCCTTCTTGAGCCCATTGTGTGTGACTCTTTCGAACAATCCCGCAGCCTTGCAGGCTCTGGCCCTAGTGGGTCCTGCTGGGGTTTGCTGATTTTCTCTGAAGAGCGGGTCATCTAACTTTTGCTGACAAAACCCACCATGTTCCTTCTTGAGTCCTTTGCGCACCTCTAATATGTATGGGCACAATTCGAAATTCTTGGTTTTTGAGTTATCGACATAGAAAGGCTCAAAATAAACAGATCTATAAGCTAGATAAGATTATGTAAAAAAAATAATCTCAGTAGCACTGCAATTTTTGACATTAAGCTAATTTCTAAAAATAGTCTAGTTGCAATTTAGTTTTTCGCCGTTTCCCAAAAAACAGGTTTTTTGAGTTATGCCCTTACATTATTAGGGGTGCGTTTGTATACCTGGGCCGCGGTAACTCGCGCGAACAATCCCGCAGCCCCGGCAGGCTCTGGCCCTAATGGGCTCCGCTGGGGTTTCCTGACCCTCTTTGAGGAGTGCGTGGAGATACGCGCGCTGCTGAAAAGCAGTGGGACGTCCTATGGCTCAACTGATGATGAATTAAGCATTGTAATGTTAAGAGTGGATCAGAACTGATTTTTTTTTGCATCTGGGTAGAGACCAGCTTTCAACAGATCCAGGTCTGATAAGAGAACTCTTTGAGTACGTTGTCATTGAAATAAACCATCTTTTGTAACTCTTTAGGATGCAATGAGATGTTAATTTAGCTTGCAACGTAATATACAGCTGCTAGCAGGTGAACCTTCCCGAATCTGTCAAATTTGACCAATCGAACATTAACCTTCCACTGTTGTGATAAGGTTGAAAATCTATTGAAGATATTTGACAAATTGGGGTAGGTTGATGTGCTGGCTTATAATTCTGTTGTTTCCCAAATGGACGAAGGCCATTTCCTTTCACAAAAAAAGTCTAATAGATAATTTCAGACCTTACATTACATGTCATGTTTTCCACAATATTTTCCTTTATTATCTCCTTAAAAATATTTTAAATCACAATGTTAGTACAGAGAACAGCATCAACCTACCTCAATTTGTAAAATTTCTTCAATAGATTTTCAACCTTATCACAATAGTGGAAGGTTAATGTTCGATTGGTAAAGACAGATTCGGGATAGGTTCACCAGCTAGCATCAGTACTTTATGGTAGAAGAACTATTATGCCAAAATACAATTCAATAATTATCAATTATAATTATCGTTCTGTTTGCAAACAATTACTCATCTAATTACATTAGCAAAACGTCTAAAATGAACCTTAATAACTACTACTTAAAATTCAAATTACCACAAAGTATTACAACAAAGAAGAAACGTTGTCATGGCAAAATATACTCTAAGTTCAAATAAATAAGGTACAATTTTGATTGGCGTAAATACTATAAAGTTCATGATTCGCAATGTGAGCGGGATAGCAGATATTTTATTGGTGTTAAAAAGAGATGCATGATGTTACGTACAGAGAGAGATAAAAGTGTTGGCATTGGTATATTAAACTTTTTAGGGTTCCGTACTCAAAGGGTAAAAGGGGCCCCTTTAACTAAGACTTTCGCTGTCCGTCTCTCCGTGAACAATGATAGCTAGAGAGCTGAAATTTTGTGTTGGCATTGGTATATTAAACTTTTTAGGGTTTCGTACACTAAGGGTAAAACGGGACCCTATTACTAAGACTTCGCTGTCGGTCTGTCACCAGGCTGTATCTCGTGAACCATGATAGCTAGAGAGCTGAAATTTTCACAGATGATGTATTTCTGTTGCCGCTTTAACAGCAAATACTAAAATTAGTTTTAAAAAATATTAAGGGGCTCCCCATAACATGTACCTGTTTTTTTCGTATTTTTCATAGATACTGGTATTGAACCCTACGTGCGCGAGACCAACTCGCACTTGGCCGGTTTTTTTACATTAAATTCAATTAGAATTGATTTTAATTAATCAGTAGTTGGTAATAACATCTATATCTGACAGCTGATTATGAAATATCAATTCGTAACAGTATTACGTTACGAAATGGATAACTCTTAAACGACATTAATATTTTTTCCTTTGAACTTTTAACCTTGTTGTAACCTCTTACCGTTTTGATGGGAAATCATCAAATGACCCCTCTCGCTGTGGGTGCAGCGTGAGGGAGTGTCAGACTCTCACTGACTAAAACCTACCGTGTTCCTTCTGGAGCCCACAGTGTACCAGGGACAAGGTAACACGCGTGAACAATCCCGCAATCTTGGCAGACTTTGGCCCTAAGGGGCTCCCCTCGGTTGGATGACTCTCTTTGAAGAACGTAACCTAGGAGGAGATGCACTGCCTTTTATGATGTGTGAACTGAGAAAGGATATTGACTTCGAAAAAGACTTCTGAAAACCGAGATTCCCCCTGTGTGCGGCACTATGACGCATACAAATGTATCTCGTGGTGTACTCGCTCTAGCAAACAGTAACACATTGCGAGCGAACATTTGTAACATGTCCGCGAAACTGCTACCTTTGTGCGCGAACAAGTGCTAGCTGTATCCTCGCGCCCGCGCACACAATTTGTGTTGTGAATCTTGCTGTAATATTTAAAGTTCATTTTAGTGGTTTTATTTATTTTAGAAGAGAAGAGCTCGTGGTGTTTCGGAAGGTACGATAAATTGGTGGGTCCTGGCTGTCTGTGTATTTAAACATCTTTGGCAGTCGTTACGGGTAGTCAGAAGCCAGAAAGTCTGACAACCTGTCTTACCAACGGGTATCGGATTGCCCGGGTAACTGGGTTGTGGAGGGTCAGATAGTCAGTCGCTCAATGTAAAATACAGATCCTCAGCTGCATCCCGTTAGACTGGAAGCCGACCCCAACATAGTTAGGAAAAGGCTAGGCAGATAATTAGCGGTTTTTTTACAGTTAAATACAAATGAACTGTTTTGCAGTCTTTTACGTAGGTAACCTATAATATTGCCAAAGTGGAACACATTGATTAAACGCGAAAACAGTTAATAATAAACTGTTTTGTGACGAAACTCTTTGTAGATTCGCTGCGTCATTGGAACTTAAGACGAATGGAATAGTTTTATGATAGGTATTTTGTTAGTTAACTAGCTTTTTTCCTCGGTTTCACTCGCGTCCCTTGGTAACTACTGTCCGTACCTGGATAAAATATAGCCTATGTTACTCGGGGCTAGTCTAGCTTGCCAGCAGTGCTTTTTTTTCAAATAGTTCCGAATAGTTTCGGAGACTTTAGGGTACAAACAAACAAAATACTTTTCCTTCATCCGGATAAGTAAGTAAATAAAAATTTCAAACTTTCAGATTTATTAAAGGCATTTTTATTTATGTCCTTACTAACATAAAAACAGGAAATAAATTCTTAGAAAATCATTGAGTTAGACATAGTAAACAAGATGTATATTTAAAATAAGTACAAATTTTATTGATGTTAACAAAACATGCAAATATACATATTATTAACTAGCCGTTTTCCCGCGGTGTCACTCGCTTCCCGTGGGAAATACTCCCCGGATAAAATATAGCCTATAGCACTCACGAATAATGTAGGTAAAACAATTTTTAAAATTGGTTCCTCACTTCCAGAGATTACCCCCTACAAACAAACTTACAAACAATTTTACCTCTTTATAATATTAATATAGATTAACTAAACAGTATTTTGACCAACTAAAACCAATTGAAAATTCAAAAATAATTACCACCTTCTTTTTGGAAGTCGGTTAAAAACATAAAGTACTTCAGCACACACAATCTGGTTGTGTAATAATTATTATCTGTGACTCACGTGGATGTGAATCGCGGAGTTCATTAGTGTCGGGTTACATGGCGCTGGCGTTAATGCTGCAGTTTATATGGAGGGCACTGAAATTCTTATTTTATCTATACTAATATTATAAAGCTGAAGAGTTTGTTTGTTTGTTTGAACGCGCTAATCTCAGGAATTACTGGTCCGATTTGAAAAATTATTTCAGTGTTAGATAGCCCATTTATCGAGGAAGGTTATAGGCTACTTATTATTCGGGTGCGCGCAGTAGTTCCCACGGGAGAGCGGGTGAAACCGCTAGCGGAAGTGATCATTATATTTGAGTTTAAATTTTTGAATAACCATTGTAAACTACACATTTACTCTGTGTATTTTATCAATTATTCTCATAACCATCTTATCTACCACATTTTCTAGTATTTGTATTTTCTACCAAAGAATTGTTAGCTAAATTACATTTTTGACTGCAAAAATGTTAACAGTGTAATAAAGACACTCTAACATAGCCTCGCACAATTTAGAAATAGTCAAAATAAACTAAAGTATTAATTTATTACCTAGTAGATATTTAAAAAAAGCTGAACTACGATTCAACAGAAATGGTATCAATTTTTGCGCGAACTATTTTGACTTTGCCATAACATAGCAAACACCGCCATACAAACTACATCTTATCGCATAACGTTCCACTGTGTAACTCCACTAACCAGTGTAAGTCTGACTCACGGTAACTGACTGACGTTTTACGTGAGTTCAGACAGTAAACGTTTAACTAACAGACTGTTATAGTATTCTACTGAGGAAATACACTGAGAAGTGTGTTTATGTGTGTTACTGAGAAATTTCGGATAAAAAAAAGAAAAAAAAAATTTTTTTTTTGTTTTTTTTTTTTGGAAAAAAAAATAGTGTTTTGGATCAGGTGAAGTTTTTTGAAGTTTTGTGTAGTTGTTCGTTTTTTGCGAAAATATGTGATGATCTAGAGAAATAAATGTTGTGAGTTAATTTGTTAGTATAGTAAAAAAAATATAGTGTTCTAGATTAGATGCAGTTGTTTTTAAATTCTATGTGTTGTGAGAAAATGATTGAAAAAGAAAAACAAATGTTCTTTAGTAAAGTGTAAAGGTTAATATTTAAAACATTTTTCTAAACTAAAAGTGTTTAAAAATATTGTGTTAGTGTGATAAGGGGAAGTGTGCAAATTGCTGATTATTTCAGTTAATAGTCAGTTTTTTGAAAGTTTGAAATTTGACTTTACTGGTGGATGGATTTTGAAAAAGGTAATTAACTTATTTATTTAATGTTAAACTGTACCTACAACTGATCTTATTAGTCCTAAACGTAGGAACGTGAACGAAAAATATTAAGAGCTCTATTTGGCTTAGACTTGATGGAGTGTTATTATAATATAACATACTAGTTTCCGCGAATTACTCGGTGCACCCGGGTAAAAAGTAGCCTATAGCCATCCTCGATAAATGGACTATCTAACACTCAAAGAATTTTTCAAATCGGACCAGTAGTTCCTGAGATTAGCGCGTTCAAACAAACAAACTCTTCAGCGTTATAATATTAGTATAGATAATCACGTTTACGTGGAAACTATTGGACGAATTTTAATGAAACTTGTCAGTAATATAGCTTAAATATCAGAATAGCATACCTAGGCCATTTTTTCTGATTGCTGGAAGTTGTTCCTTCAGGTTGCGGGTTAAACCACGAAAACCTTTAAACATGTTGATGTAAATCATTTCTGCCTCTAACCATATTTACCTACATTTTTTACAAAAAATCAGGTACTAATGTAACTGAATCACTCTCTAACAAAAAAACATAACTCAATTTCCCCACTCAACCAAAAACCCATTAGCAACATCATAAACCCATGGCTAAAAATACCCCATTTTCCATGAGTCACGGCTACTATGGGTATGGCGATCAATCACGATAGCTGGGCTTGGCTGGGACACCGTGAAGGTCACACCACTCCTATGGTGAAAGCTGTATTGTCTATGTAGGTTCAGGGTGTGGACATATTTCAGTTAGATTTTAACTGCCTCGTTGGTCTAGTGGTCGCATTGCGCGACTGCCGATCACAGGTCTCGGGTTCGATTCCCAGGCCAGGCCGAAATCGCTTTGTGGGTTTTAGAAACTTTCACAAAGCAGCCTGGAGTTTGGAAGTTGGCGGTGTTACACCCCCGTGCCTGGGAGGGCACGTAAAGCCGTTGTCCTCGAATGTTACTCAGTAGCAGTCGTATATAAATCCTCGTCAGAGGCCGGCAGGCGGATTTGAGAAAACTCTGACACTAGGGCTTGTTAGGTGATTAAACCTGCAGCCAGAGAGATAAGAAGAAGAAGTTAGATTTTACTATAGGTGCTAATAGAGAGGCTCTAAAACTACTAAACCGATTTGGAAAAATATTTCACTGTTGGGAAGCTACACTATCCGAAGGACATAGGAGAAGGTCTCCGGGGCACAGGTGAAACCATGGGAAAAGAGCTAATGATTCGTAATTTAGATAAACAAAGAATAGTATAAAAGCATATTTCCAACCATTGGGGTCGGCTTAATGTCTAAACCGGTGCAGCTGGATACCAGTGCGCCACATGGAGCCACTGTCTATCTGACTGCGTCAACCTAGTTATTCAATATGTCTCTTGGTAAGACTGGTTGTTAGACTTTCTGGCTTATGGTAGGTAATGACTGCCAAAGATGTTCAAATGACAGACGGGACCCACTAATTTGTCTTACCTTCCTGAACACGGAGGAACTCGTCATGGTCCTAGATGATCGGCCATTCTCGAATCTACCGCTCCAAACATTGCTTAACCTTATGATCTATCAACCTGTGATATTTATCCATAATAACGAAATTCTCTCCGGGTTCCCATACACCCAATAGTTCTCATGTAATATAATGCCCATTGTCCAAGTCCGTGACATTATAACACAAACTATACATGCTATTTCCCTCGGCGCCGTTCCAGTTCACTACTTAGCGCGCAATATGTAACAATACACAAAGAGATAACAATATAGATAGATAACAAAAAGTAAACATTACTACGTCACTGTGACGTCATAAGATGTGATGGGATTTTTTTTAAGATATAATAATGGCGTCCAAGGCCGATTGTCGGCCACGGCGGTTGTTCTCATATTAGGAGATCAGCCAGCTGCGCAAGACATATAATAGTGCACAGGCGTTCTCGCTGATACAGGTGCACTCCCTAGTCCTTTACTCTCATAGCCCGATGGGACGGCAATCCGACACGACCGGTGAGAGATCAGGCGCAGGACCGACATTAACGTGCTCTCAGATGCACGGGTGTATCAACCGACTTCCAATTCCGGACTGCTTTGTGAAAGTTTCTAAAACCCACAAAGAGATTTCGGCTTGTCCCGGGAATCCCGAATCGAACCCGAGACCTCGTGCTTAGCAGTCGGCTCTGCGACAACTAGTCTTCTAGTCTAAGATATATGTCATCATCATCATCTTGCCCTTATCCCAATTTATTTGTTGTCGCAGCATGTTGTCTTCTTCCATTCTCTTCTATCTGCCGTCATCTCACAAGTAACATTCTTCCTAACCATATCGACTTTCACACAATCCATCCATCGTTACTTTCGTCTACCCCTTCCATCCATATTCATGCTCTTTCTTTCTTCTTTCTATATTTTTTCGGTTACCGGTGCCACTTTCATACTAAGATATAACTCATTATCATCAGGTTACATAATACTGTGTAAGGGTGACTATTAGTTTCTCAAATTATCGCGTCCAATCAAACAAACTATTCAGCTTTATAATATTACTAGCTTCTGCCAGCGGTTTCACCCGCGTCCCTTGGGAACTACTCGGTGCACCGGGATAAAAGGTAGACTATACTATAGCCTTCCTTGACGAATGGGCTATCTAATACTGAAAGAATTTTTCAAATCGGACCTGTTCCTGAGATAAGCGCGTTCAAACAAACAAACTCTTCAGCTTTATAATATTAGTATAATAGATAGAGTGACAGTTTACGCTCATAGCGAGTTTCTGCGCGAGAGCAAATCAGTAGTCTGAATGATTGTCAACTACTAACTAGTCTTATCAAGGGGTATCATAATACGTGTTACATGGTTATAAAGGTCAGATAGATAGGTTTTTTGCCTATTTATTCACGGGTAGTTAATCATCAGCCATTTCTATCGTCCCACTGCTGTGCTGCAGCCTCCTCTCACACAGAGAAGGATTGAGCGTTAATCATTACGCTTGCTCAATGCGGGTTTGTAATTTCAGACTTTATAGTCCATGTTTCCTTAAGATGTTTTCCTTAACATTTTATATAGCCCATGTTTGTTCTAGATGTTTTCCTTCATCTATAATCAGTCATTGTTGTCCAAGATATACCTACTAAGAAAGTATATACAACCTAAGAAAAGTTGCATTGGTAGTAGTAGTCTACTAGTCTGATCTGGAATCGAACTCGCACACTCATACTTGAGAGGTTATTGCTTTACCCACTAGGACACTACGACTTACAGGCCAGTTTTAGGGAGTTATAGGACCCATAATAACATCACGTTATGACTATAAGGAGCCAAACAGAATAAGAAAGGTACATAGGCGCTTGTAATGGTTAGGGGACCAGTCACAACTGCCTCATTGGTCTACTAATCGCATAACGCGACTGCTGTTGCACAAGGTCTCGATTTCGATTAATTTGTGGGTTTTAGAAACTTTCATAAAACAGCCCGGAGTCTGGAACTTGGCGGTGTTACACCCCCGTGCCTGGGAGGGCACGTAAAGCCGGTTCCCGAATGCTACTCAGTAGCAGTTGCTCTTACGATTCCACGTCAGAGGCCGTCAAACGGATTTAAGAAAACTCTGACACTAGGGCTTGTTAGGTGATTAAACCTGCAGCCAGTGAGATAAGAAGAACCACGCACAGATATGTACCTAACAATTTATCTTAAACAGCTGTTTTAATATAATAACTTAGCTCGATAACGACACAAACCCATTTTAAACTGGACCAAATTGGTATGAGAACATTAAAATAAGACAGGTCTAACTTATACTGGTTTATTCTGCAGATTACAATACCTAAATTATTATCTTCCAGCGTAGAACAAAGAATCATTGATGATGTCATGTTTTAGACTAATTAGAGTATTGAAGTTTGTTTAACTTATTACTTGAAGTTAGATAATGATAACTGATTCTAAAGCACTTGTTAATAGAGGGCTCTTATGAGTAACGCCACGTGATTTTGATAAGTGAAGATTGCCAAGGCTACTTCATAGATGGGTGACCATCTGATAGAACAAATGAGAAGTGATATTCCTGATTAATGTTCTTCAGATAAGTATTTGGCCTATCGTTTTCTAAGGAGATCAGCCAACTGCGCAGGACATTACAGTGCACGCGCAAATGTGCACAGACACAAAAACACTCCCTATTTCCTTACATTCCAGTACGTAAAGTAATTCCAAAAGCAAAAAAATGAGCCTAAGAGCGTGCGTAGTATAATTATAAGAATAGAGCAAGGACAATACGAAGGCTTGAGTTTAAAATTAATTAAAATAATACATGCATACTGCCGATTCGAATAGGCTACTATTAAGATCATCACATCAGCCTTTTTATCGTCCCACTGCTGTGCTGCGGCCTCCTCTCACACAGAGAAGGATTGAGCGTTAATCACCACGTGCAAGAGATGCGGGTTGCTGATTTCAGACTTTATAGCCCGGGTTTTCTCGAGTTGTTTTCCTTCACCTTTAATCGGTCATTGGTGTCCCAAGATATACTTAGCAAATTCAGACTTGAAAGGTTGTTGCTTTACCCACTAGGCCAATATGAATAAGTTACTAACAGAATAATATGATAGCACTCTGTGTTAGGGGAAAAACAATTTTAGCTAAATGACCATTTAATCAACGCATTACTTCCGATGAGCATATAATCACTGCACCAGAGCTGTATTGACAGAGGCGATAAATGAAGTGATTCTATTGAAATCAAAATGCATTTATTCAAAGTAGGCTGAAAACATTTTCCAACGTCAAAATTACATGAGACAGCCCCAAAAACGACCGCTCTTCACCACTTCTTATGTGTTTTTGCCAAAGTGGCACTTCTTTTATTGATCTTCACAAACACATCCCTCGCTACGCATCCCCGTACATCCCTGGTGGAAACGCAGTCTTATAGTGATTCAAATAATCTGACTAGCTGTTTCCTCCCGACTTCTGAATCAATCACTGGACAGTCTATCATGCCGGAGTACTTTTTACCAGACGAGGCTAAATCATCATCATCTGCCTAGTCTTTTCCCAACTGCGTTGGGGTTTGCTTCCAGTCTAACCGAATGCAGCTGCTGAGAACCAGTGCTTTTCATGGAGCGACTGCCTATCAACTCACTTGCCCCAGCAACTCGATATCCCTTGGTAAGACTGGTTGTCGGAGTTACTGGCATCTGGGCAAATGACAGCCGGGAACCACCTATTTATCGTGCCTTCCGAAACACGGAAGAACTCATAATGACAAGATGGTCATGTTCCACGGACGACCATGCCAAACGTTGCTTAACCTCATGATCGATCGATGGGCTTTGACTTACCCACGACCTCTTCGAGGCTATATGAGTCAAAGAATTTTCACTTTCAGAAAACCCATAATTAATTAAGATATCTGGGTGATTATCTGAAATTTGGTTAAATGACGAAATTTTGAAAGTGGTGTTTTTGGTTTAAAATCAGAACAGTTTATATTCTTTAATATAGGTATGACTTCTACTTAGCTGCATCTACAAGGGCCAGTCACTTTATTAGATATTTTCTGAGAAATTCATGTTTTTTTTTTTAAATAAAAAAAAAATTAACGTATCTATTACCTACAACTAGCCAAAATACAATCATTTTCCAGAAACAAAAACTAACTTTGTTTTTTATACAAATACATGAATAACAAAGTTATGATTTGCGGTTTCATACGTTTATTGTATGGGGACCCCCTTAATGTTTATTTTTTTAAGTTTTTAGTATTTGTTGTTATAGCGGCAACGGAAATACATCATTTGTAAAAAAAACAGCTTTCTAGCTATCACGGTTTATGAGAGGTTTATAGGTTTAGTCACTATTACGACTAGGGCCTGACGGTTTAGGGACTGATGAATTGAAACAAAATCAAATGAAACCTATTATTTTAAATCAAAATCATAACCAATAGGTGGTCAAAATAACAAGGCAGACCAAACACATATTTACAATAAGCAATGTGGGCAATTAGTAATTAGTTATCTTCAAAAAGACTTAGCGAGGGCCTGAAAGTTTGACTGGCACAGCACGTATTTCCGTAGCAAAGTCGGCGACTGCACCAATAACAAAACAGCTACCGCGAGTTGGGCCGTGTTTGCAGTTAACTTCACACCGATGCTATCGTATCTACTAATGTATGAAAAATCCTAATGCTTGGATGCGGCGTATTTTAGAATTTCGTTAATGACTAGGGCCTGATATTTTTATCGATTACACTTTTTTACTTGAAATAATGTGATGAAAAATATTGTTATTACAAATTAAATCGTAATGCTAATGTTAGTAATGTCATAGTAAACAGATTTAAATAGAGTTTGATCTAATTATTCCTACAGAACTATAATTAGAATGAAATGAATACTAAATTCGGGAGATATTACATGGCTAGGGCCTGATATTTGGAGTATGAAATTGCGTTTTTTGGAAATAAAGAATATTATGACATACATCAAATTGAGTGACCAAACTAAATGGACTTAATAACATCGCTTAGTAGTTTCAAATATA
>NWSH02000305.1:2413344-2426173 GCA_002382865.2 Heliothis virescens | reverse complement strand
AAAAAAAAAAAAATACGGTCGAATTGAGAACCTCCTCCTTTTTGGGAAGTCGGTTAAAAACACACAAACAGCCCGCAGTGTAGAATTTGGCGGTGTCACACCCCCGTAATGCTATATCGTTGTTACAATTCCACGTCAGACGCAGTCAGGGAGACGTTGAGAAAACTATGACACTATGGCTTGTTGGGTAATTGAACCTGCAGCTTTCTCAATAAGAAAAAACAGTTGAAAATTCACACGAAGGGGCTGGACTCTTACCGGCTTAAACCACCCCGGTTTCTCTTTAATATCACTGTTCTACATTAATCACCACAACCTGTTCTCATATAAGGAGATCAGTCAGCTGCGCAGTACTTATATAGTGCACAAGCGTTTGCTGTGACACAGGTGCACTCCCTATTCCCTCACTCTCATAGCGCGATGGGACGCGACCGGAGATATCAGGTTGGTTCTGACGATGATATCTAAAATAAAGATCCTAATTTAAGCTATATTACTGTATACTCGCGTGACTTCAGGATAATCAAAATGTACGAAAAACTATTGCGTCAAATAGCCCACTTCAGAGCTTGTTTAGCAACTAGCTTCTGCCAGCGGCTTCGCCCGCGTAAAACTTAAAATCCTTATCCCGTGGGAATTTCGGGAAATCCCTTCTTATCTCGTGTGAGAGTCTTAAGATGAACCTCTGTGCATAATTTCAGCTTTATAGGTTCATGGGTTTAGGCTGCGTTGATGAGTTAGTGAATGAGTCAGGACTTTGTTTTTTATATGTATAGAAAACTGTAGTTTAAAATCTACCTTGTTCAGCCAACCAAGCTATAACCAGCTCCACAGTCATAGTAATCACGTAACAAGGTCACAGAATAACTGTTTATCTTGCCCTGAAATGTTTTCCAAACAATCAATAATTTCGACCGACTATTTCCGTTTTTGTCAGTCATACTCGTATTGTGGATTGAGGTGGTCTGTGTTGAATATCGGAGTAGTGGCAGGTAATTGTGAATAAGATGTGTTTTTTTATTAGACTTAAGTATTTTAAGTACATATATTATAAATATTCAATCAGCCTCCGATTGAATATTTATCCCTGATCTCTCACCGGTCGTGTCGGACTGCCGTCCCATCGGGTTATGAGAGTGAAGGAATGGGGAGTGCACCTGTGTCTGCGCAAATGCTTATGCACTATAATACGTCCTGCAGAGCTGGCTGATCTCCTTATATGAGAACAGACACCGTGGCCGATAATCGGCTAGGACGCCATCAAATATTGAATGTTTTATTAAGATTCTTCAAATCTAACAGTGTGTTGCTGGGGAGTTTGTTGCGCCACTTCTTTTTCTCAGTAAAAATAATAGGAAGTGGTGAAGGAATAGGGAGTGCACCTGTGTCTGCACAAATACTTGGGCACTATGGTGCTTCTAAACCCTTTTCTGGTATTTGTAATATATGACAAAAAGGGGGTTGTGTAAATTGAATATGTCTATGTGTCTGGTAAATGGATTTATCAAGTTATATACTTTTTCTTTAGAGATTAGACAATTTGGAATTAGCAAGAGTTATCTCTCCTTTTGTTTCAACTCTCTATGTATATTTTTAACGTTAATCTGTCTATCTGTTACAGCTAAACGACCTGATGAACGAGCTGTTCGAGACGGTGACGGCAGTGTGCAACATGGAAGATAATAAGCCTGGCAGTTTCCCCACAGAACACTCTGATGGCAGCACCAGCGAAGGTATAGATCATCAGCCTTTTGATTATCCCACTGTAGGGCTTATCCCAGAGAAGGAATGGGCTTTGATAGATCACCCTTACTTAGAACATTTTGACGATGGAGGTCCAGGTTTCCTCGAGATGTTTTCCTTCATCTTTATCCAATGGTGTCTAAGATATACTTAGAAAGAACAGACGACAGCACATCAAGTTACCACAATCTGTCACATTTCTGCTATCAATTTTCAACCTTATCACAATGGAGGTAGGTTAATGTTCGATTGGTAAAAGTTGTCAGATTCGCATACGTTGACCTGCTGTTGTCTGAACATACATACTTATAAAAGTTGCATCGGTGCTTGCCTAACATCGAATCCAACCTACACTACTTGAGAGGTTGGTGCTTTTCCTACAAGGCCACCGCTACTTCATCAGCCTTGTTATCATCCCCCTGTAAAGGTCTCTTCTCATGCAGAGAAGAAATGAGCGTTAATCACCTCGTGCGCTCATAGCGAATTGGCGATTTTCGACTTCCAAAGTTCAGGTTTCCTCCAGATGTTTTCCCTCACCTATACAAGGCCGTTATATTATGCCAAGATATACTTCGAAAGTACGTAAAATTTTGAGAAGTATAGTCATTTGTACTCGCCTGGAAGGGAACGTTCACACTCGTACTTGAGAGGCTGATTCATTAAGTGCTAGGGTTTTTATTGGTACTCAGCATAATGTAAAATCTACTGAAAATACTGGTTTCTCCATAACAGACGATATGTTATTGCTATTTTGGAATATAGCTAAAAGCGAAGAATTACTGATTCAGACACCAATTTCGCAACAAACTAATCTTAACCTCTCTTCCACAGAATCAGTAAAACTTACAAGGAGTTTAACCGAAAAGCGAAAAAACTACGTCAGAAGGGTCTCAACCAGAGTAGCCTACTTAGACCCGAAGAACATCAAGCGCTTCAGACACCAGACCTCCGTCTGTTCTTACAAATCCGAGGCCATTGACAACCCGTACTCCACCTTCCGATCCTGGAAGAGTTTTCGAACTTCCCAAGGGAATATTGCCAAAATGGACACGGGATCCAAGTTTAATCTTACAGATTCTCATGGAAATGTGCTTTCAATGAAAGATGTCCTTGATACGAGTACGGACAGTATAGATAATATGAGTATAGATGAGAAGGCAGGGTGTATTGATCTCCCGTTTGAGCCTAGAGAGAGGGGGCTGTTTAATTTATGCCTTCTGGTTGGATTGAATCATATGACTGGTCAGGCTTATGTCAAAAGTGTGTTTCCTAGTCAGGTGAGTGGTTTTAGTGCTTATTTTTAGTATAATTGTCCTGAGCAACTTGCCGCGCCTGGATAAAAAGTAGGCTGTCCTTTGTCAGGCTCTGGATTTTCTGTGTTACGCTTAGCGCGTCCTGTCTGTGGATGGGTGACCATCTTTTTATGACGAGTTCTTCCGTGTTTCGGAAGGCACGATAAACTGGTGGGTCCCGGCTGTCATTTGACCATCTTTGGCAGTCGTTTCGGTAGTCAGAGCCAGAAAGTCTGACAACCAGTCTTACCAAAGGGTATCGGGTTGCCCGGGTAACTGGGTCGTGGAGGTCAGATAGTCGCTTCATATAAAACACTGTTTCTCAGTTGCATCCGGTTAAATTGAAGCCAACCCAGTGTAGTTGGGAAAAGGCTAGGCAGATGATGACATTTTGTACTTTTTTAGTCCCAATCTAATAAAATAAATGTCCCCATTCCAGGTGAAAGTCCCCCCGCACATAGAGAACCTGGTGTTCCCTGAGACGATGAGCTCGTCTCCCCGCAGCGAGTGGTCGGTGGACGCCAAGAGTCTGCAGTGCTACTCCCTCGTCCTCACCGACGAGAGAGGGGAGAGGGCTTATGGGTTAGTACCTACCTTTAAATACATTAAGGATTAGTTTAGACCCTATTATTTGTAAGTAGGTAGGTATATATGTTACAGTTATAACCCGTTTTTAGATAGAACGCGTTTTCCCTAGTTAGAACTCGTTTTTGCTAAGTGTCTTTATTAAAACTAGAAGTAACTAATACTCAAAATATAATATCAGTTAAAACTAGTTTTTAACTGATATTAACTATTTCCCGTACCCGGATAAAAATCCTATGTTGTTCCTCAGGGTCTATTCTATCTCTATACCAAATTTCATCAAAATCAGCTCACTGGTTTGGCGTCAAAAACGTAACAGTCAGACAGACAGACAAATTTACTTTCGCATTTATAATATTCGGTAGGAAAGTTGTGATTAGTAGGGATATATTCTGACCGTTTTTTGGTGCAGTTGACAGTTACTGTGGAGTTTTTGCCGATTCTTCATGAGACCAACTTTTTGGAACCGTGCAACCAGTGTGACGTTTCATAAGAGCCTGCGAAGGCCTGTTTGAAATTAAAATATTTGCCTTGCCTTTGCGCAGACTCTACCAATGCGAAATATTATTTTTTTAAGAGCAACATGATTTCCTTCTCCGTGTGAGAGGAGGCCTGTGCCCAGCAGTGGGACGAAAAAAAAAGGCTATTAAAAAAAAAAAAAAAAACATGATTTCGGTATTGAAAAATTCTATTGTCACGTAGAGGGAATTGTAAACTTCTGCCTAAAAGTTTATATGTAGCATGTTATTTATTACTGTAATTTTATTTTTTTCAGATATTGCCGTCGAGTGCTACCAGAGGGCGCTACGACATGTCTGCCACTGTGTTACTGCCTTATAGGCAGGTACAGAGCTCCTGGCTTTTATTATAAGGTAGGTTTCATATGTACCTAGCTTAGAAATCAACTGATGAACACACAGCAGGATTGCAGGATTAGTAAACTTACCTACCTGCACATTTATTACAAACAAACATAACACACACACACTCAGGCACAACGCACTCACACACAACGCACTTACACACACCGCACTCACACTCCCACAATCACACTCACACAATCACACTCACACAGTCACAATCACACTCACACAATCACACACACACAATCACACTCACACAGTCACACTCACACTATCACACTCACACTATCACACTCACACAATCACACTCACACAATCACATTCACGCGCAAACACACACAATCACACACTGTCATTTGAGCACCTTTGGTTGTCGTTATGGGTAGTTCGAAGCTAGAAATTCTGACGACCAGTCTCACCAATGGGTATCGGGTTTCCCAGGTAACTGGGTTGAGGAGATCAGACAGGCAGTCGCTCCATTTGTCACACTATTACTCTGCTGCATACAGTTAGACTGGAAGCCGACACCAACATAGTTGGTAAAACATTACCCTCCTTTCTGTGGCAGTCGGGTAAAAGGCTAGGCTACACTATATAACTAGCATGACAACCCACATTTGTGTCTGTCACCAAGCGTGAAATAACAATTATAATGGAAATTTGATAAACTATAAAGCGGTCGACATTTATAACCCACCTTTTGATAGCAAAAGTTCAGACATTAATTTATTAGTTATCTATCAATCACTAATTGACAATAATTGGTCCTATTGTCTCGCAGACAGACCGTGTGTTTTGTCGATATAAATTACTAGCTTCTGCCAGCGGCTTCGCCCGCTTCCCGAGGGAACTATTTCCCGTACCCGGATAAAAAGTAGCCTATAGCCTTCCTCGATAAATGGGCTATCTAACACTGAAATAATTTTTCAAATCGGACCAGTAGTTCCTGTGATTAGCGCGTTCAAACAAACAAACTCTTCAGCTTTATAATATTAGTATAGATAGTATAGTATAGATTTACCACTTCATTTCAGGTCTTAGAAGAAATTGAATCTCACCACGGTAGCTCTGACGTGGAAATCCACTCTCTACTTCAACAACTCTTCGAAACCGACTTCCCCAACCCTGGTGAAGAAATCACCGTTCACTACTCCAAAAACAACGACTACGATACCCCGGCCGGCGATTATGACACAACCGGTGATTACTGCATACCGTTCGGTGATTATAATAACACGAACGTGTCACCCAAGAGTAAGACTTTGCCGGATTTGAGGAGAGAAGAAAGGAATTTAAGTGAAGGGGTTAATATACCAGATTATTATGATTTGGAGAATAATAATGGGGTTAAAAATGTTACAGTTAACTTGGAGATGCCTAGGTGAGTTAATTTTTTAAATATATTTTAGTAATTGATTGAATAATGTAAGTCCTGTTGAAAATCGCGAGAAATTGATATAATAATAAAATTGTATTTTTAGGGTTCCGTACTCAAAGGGTAAAACGGGACCCTATTACTAAGAATCCGTTGTCTGTCTGTCTGTCTGCAGGCTGTATGAAATCTTCACAATGTTGTATATTATTGTTCCGTTCCCGCTATAACAACAAATACTAAAAATAAAATAAAAAATGAAATATTAAGGGAGGTCCCCATACAATAAACGTGTGAAACCGCAAATTATAACTTTGTTATTCATATATTTGTATGAAAAACAAAGGTTTTTTTTTACTTTTGCAAGTCGTAAGGTAGAATATCTTATGTAAATTACTCCTATGTCAAATGTAAACAACCTTGTTTGTACCTATATTCTTTGCAAAATATACGATTTGATTTGATTGATATTACATTTTATATTGTACCTTATAAAAAATCTTAGGGCCAGTTCTATAGGTTCAGATTAAGTTCTAGCTGTCTGACTGATACTGAACACAAATTAATGGTTTTATTTTTGACTTCTTTTCTATGGCAGCGTCTTTCAGACGCTATTTAAAACTTTATCTAGAACCTGTGAAACGGGCCCTTAGTGTGTCCTTCAAGACCTGGGTAAAACCAGTTCTTCACATTTTTAAATATATTTTTTTTACTATCCTTAAACTGTGTTTTTTGTGAAATTTCAGGATGAAAATAATAAAAAGACCCATAGAACCTCGAGTAGATGAAGACAATCTATCAGTGTTGCTAGATTTACTGGGCGCCGGATTGGTGATTAAAGTGTTCGGCTCGCTGCTGCTGGAGAGGAAGGTCATCATCATCGGTGATAAGCTGGGGTGAGTATTGTTCATGGAGAACATGTCAGTATTGTTAGATTTGCTGGGCGCCAGATTGGTGATTAAGGATCTCCCCACATTTATCGACACATGGCCGAACCCACGTTCAGCTAACACCGGTCTACGTAATGAGAGTGTACTTAATACCATTCGCATCGGCTCGGCTCGGACGACGCGTCGCGACGCCCCCGCCGACGGCGAAGCGAGCCATATGTGGTGAGGATAGACCTTAATGTGGTGATACGCACTCGGCTTAAGCCGATTCCGCGTCGATAAATTTGGGGAAACCCTAAGGCCCGCAGAAAAAAATATCTTTAATATTTTTATTTTATTTACAGATCAGTATCATCGTGTGTTGAAGCTCTCCAGAGCTCGCTGTACCCCTTCGTCTGGCAGCAGCCTCTCATCTCCATGATCCCGCGCGAGATACAGCGCGAAGTGCTGGACGCGCCGCTACCCATCCTCGCCGGCATGCTGCACCCGCCCCACGACCCGCACCACCACCCTAGGGGGGAGGAAGAGGTTAGTGTACTTACTGCACGAGGTGCTGGACAGCTGCCCATCCTCGCCGGCATGCTGCACCCGCCCCACGACCCGCACCACCACCCTAGGGGGGAGGAAGAGGTTAGTGTACTTACTGCACGAGGTGCTGGACAGCTGCCCATCCTCGCCGGCATGCTGCACCCGCCCCACGACCCGCACCACCACCCTAGGGGGGAGGAAGAGGTTAGTGTACTTACTGCACGAGGTGCTGGACAGCTGCCCATCCTCGCCGGCATGCTGCACCCGCCCCACGACCCGCACCACCACCCTAGGGGGGAGGAAGAGGTTAGTGTACTTACTGCACGAGGTGCTGGACAGCTGCCCATCCTCGCCGGCATGCTGCACCCGCCCCACGACCCGCACCACCACCCTAGGGGGGAGGAAGAGGTTAGTGTACTTACTGCACGAGGTGCTGGACAGCTGCCCATCCTCGCCGGCATGCTGCACCCGCCCCACGACCCGCACCACCACCCTAGGGGGGAGGAAGAGGTTAGTGTACTTACTGCACGAGGTGCTGGACAGCTGCCCATCCTCGCCGGCATGCTGCACCCGCCCCACGACCCGCACCACCACCCTAGGGGGGAGGAAGAGGTTAGTGTACTTACTGCACGAGGTGCTGGACAGCTGCCCATCCTCGCCGGCATGCTGCACCCGCCCCACGACCCGCACCACCACCCTAGGGGGGAGGAAGAGGTTAGTGTACTTACTGCACGAGGTGCTGGACAGCTGCCCATCCTCGCCGGCATGCTGCACCCGCCCCACGACCCGCACCACCACCCTAGGGGGGAGGAAGAGGTTAGTGTACTTACTGCACGAGGTGCTGGACAGCTGCCCATCCTCGCCGGCATGCTGCACCCGCCCCACGACCCGCACCACCACCCTAGGGGGGAGGAAGAGGTTAGTGTACTTACTGCACGAGGTGCTGGACAGCTGCCCATCCTCGCCGGCATGCTGCACCCGCCCCACGACCCGCACCACCACCCTAGGGGGGAGGAAGAGGTTAGTGTACTTACTGCACGAGGTGCTGGACAGCTGCCCATCCTCGCCGGCATGCTGCACCCGCCCCACGACCCGCACCACCACCCTAGGGGGGAGGAAGAGGTTAGTGTACTTACTGCACGAGGTGCTGGACAGCTGCCCATCCTCGCCGGCATGCTGCACCCGCCCCACGACCCGCACCACCACCCTAGGGGGGAGGAAGAGGTTAGTGTACTTACTGCACGAGGTGCTGGACAGCTGCCCATCCTCGCCGGCATGCTGCACCCGCCCCACGACCCGCACCACCACCCTAGGGGGGAGGAAGAGGTTAGTGTACTTACTGCACGAGGTGCTGGACAGCTGCCCATCCTCGCCGGCATGCTGCACCCGCCCCACGACCCGCACCACCACCCTAGGGGGGAGGAAGAGGTTAGTGTACTTACTGCACGAGGTGCTGGACAGCTGCCCATCCTCGCCGGCATGCTGCACCCGCCCCACGACCCGCACCACCACCCTAGGGGGGAGGAAGAGGTTAGTGTACTTACTGCACGAGGTGCTGGACAGCTGCCCATCCTCGCCGGCATGCTGCACCCGCCCCACGACCCGCACCACCACCCTAGGGGGGAGGAAGAGGTTAGTGTACTTACTGCACGAGGTGCTGGACAGCTGCCCATCCTCGCCGGCATGCTGCACCCGCCCCACGACCCGCACCACCACCCTAGGGGGGAGGAAGAGGTTAGTGTACTTACTGCACGAGGTGCTGGACAGCTGCCCATCCTCGCCGGCATGCTGCACCCGCCCCACGACCCGCACCACCACCCTAGGGGGGAGGAAGAGGTTAGTGTACTTACTGCACGAGGTGCTGGACAGCTGCCCATCCTCGCCGGCATGCTGCACCCGCCCCACGACCCGCACCACCACCCTAGGGGGGAGGAAGAGGTTAGTGTACTTACTGCACGAGGTGCTGGACAGCTGCCCATCCTCGCCGGCATGCTGCACCCGCCCCACGACCCGCACCACCACCCTAGGGGGGAGGAAGAGGTTAGTGTACTTACTGCACGAGGTGCTGGACAGCTGCCCATCCTCGCCGGCATGCTGCACCCGCCCCACGACCCGCACCACCACCCTAGGGGGGAGGAAGAGGTTAGTGTACTTACTGCACGAGGTGCTGGACAGCTGCCCATCCTCGCCGGCATGCTGCACCCGCCCCACGACCCGCACCACCACCCTAGGGGGGAGGAAGAGGTTAGTGTACTTACTGCACGAGGTGCTGGACAGCTGCCCATCCTCGCCGGCATGCTGCACCCGCCCCACGACCCGCACCACCACCCTAGGGGGGAGGAAGAGGTTAGTGTACTTACTGCACGAGGTGCTGGACAGCTGCCCATCCTCGCCGGCATGCTGCACCCGCCCCACGACCCGCACCACCACCCTAGGGGGGAGGAAGAGGTTAGTGTACTTACTGCACGAGGTGCTGGACAGCTGCCCATCCTCGCCGGCATGCTGCACCCGCCCCACGACCCGCACCACCACCCTAGGGGGGAGGAAGAGGTTAGTGTACTTACTGCACGAGGTGCTGGACAGCTGCCCATCCTCGCCGGCATGCTGCACCCGCCCCACGACCCGCACCACCACCCTAGGGGGGAGGAAGAGGTTAGTGTACTTACTGCACGAGGTGCTGGACAGCTGCCCATCCTCGCCGGCATGCTGCACCCGCCCCACGACCCGCACCACCACCCTAGGGGGGAGGAAGAGGTTAGTGTACTTACTGCACGAGGTGCTGGACAGCTGCCCATCCTCGCCGGCATGCTGCACCCGCCCCACGACCCGCACCACCACCCTAGGGGGGAGGAAGAGGTTAGTGTACTTACTGCACGAGGTGCTGGACAGCTGCCCATCCTCGCCGGCATGCTGCACCCGCCCCACGACCCGCACCACCACCCTAGGGGGGAGGAAGAGGTTAGTGTACTTACTGCACGAGGTGCTGGACAGCTGCCCATCCTCGCCGGCATGCTGCACCCGCCCCACGACCCGCACCACCACCCTAGGGGGGAGGAAGAGGTTAGTGTACTTACTGCACGAGGTGCTGGACAGCTGCCCATCCTCGCCGGCATGCTGCACCCGCCCCACGACCCGCACCACCACCCTAGGGGGGAGGAAGAGGTTAGTGTACTTACTGCAGCTTCAGCTGCCCAGGTTGGAAGTCGGATTGGTCAATATCATCATTCTTTCATCACCTTTGGCAGTCGTAACGGGTAGTCAGAAGCCAGAAAGTCTGACAACCAAAGGGTATCGTGTTGTCCGGGTAACTGGGTTGTGGAGATCACAGTCACTCCACGTGGCACACTGGTACTCAGCTGCATCCGATTATACTGGAAGCAGAAGACATATGTTGTATCTAGCTTCTGCCAGCGCAAAACTCCCGTTCCCGTGAAAATATCGGGAAATCCTTTCTTAGCGGATGCTCATAACATCTACCTGCATGCCACATTTCAGCCCGATCCCTCCAGTTTGGGCTGAGCGTTGATAGATCACTATGTCAGTCAGTTATACACCTTTAAGTTTTATACATATATTTTATACATATATTTAGATTCGGTAATTGGTTAAAATTAACACACATCTTCTTTATTTCCAGGGTATGCTAATAGACTTATCCCACCCCTCAAAGGTGCTATTCTACCAGGGAGACGAATCAACCATCCTACCCACGACCTGCTACAAAACCTTGAAAAACGCTCTTCAAATGGAGACCAGTAAGAACAAGGACAGGTCTGAAGACACGAAGACGAGAAATGTGATGATCTCCGAAGCCTTCCTAAGGTTCTTTGTAGATATTTTGGGCGACTTCTGGAAGTTCTTCACTGTGGGAGAGGTGAAAGATGGGGACTTGGGCAAGGGAGGAGTGCTTTTTGATGTAAGTATATTTTCTTTTGTAAGTTAAGTTGCTTGGGTTGAAGGTAGGATTAGTGTACTAAGGACTTTTCTATCCGCAAATGGATGAAAAGTAGCCCCTTATGTTATTGTTATTCTGTAATATAAGCCGTATTACTGCCAGGTTTAATCAAAATTTTTCCAGTAGTTTTTGCGTGAAAAAGGAACAACATCCATTCTTACTTTCGCGTTTATAGTTGACACAGACGACAGCACATCAAGTTACCACAATCTGTCAAATTTCTGCGATACATTTTCAACCTAATGGCAATAATGTTAGGTTGGTAAAATTTTACAGATTCGTATACGTTGATCTGCTGTCGTCTTACCAAACATCTTGAATTTCAAGTAATTATTAGCTATAATTGCTACAAATAAATAAAACAAAAACTTAAAGAGTAACATCTTTAAGCAGTTTCTTTCAATAATGAAAATAATACCCTAACTAATCCAAAATTTTCTCTATTACAGAAAGAATCATTCATCAAGAACGCATCATCAAAACAAAACCAGTACTTCCTAGAATGGTTCACCGAAACAGCCATGTTCACCCACTTCATACAGAACATGGCAGCCAGCTATCACCATCACCAATCACCAGAAACGCCACAATCACCACCCGAGTTAGTCGACACACCACTACCGAACTTCTACGAGCTATTTGAAGAAAGGGTACGTAGTAGGTCTAAGGTTGCAAATAGGAGCGTTGATAGTTCTAAGAATAATTATAAAAATGCTGTTAATAAAAAAGTTAGGTATTTAAAAAGTAAGCTGAGGGATCTTGTTGCGTAAAACGGAATGTTTTCTGACTGGTAATGACGTTTCGTCGTTGACTCGTAATGACGTGTGTCGTTGACTGGTAATGACGTTTGGTTATTGACTCGTAATGACGATTGACGTTAAATTGGTTTTGGAGGTTAGAGTTTCTTGATGACGGCGGCTTGATTTTAAGGAACGATGTACAGACAGTGGAATATATTAGACAGAAAGATAATGTATTTTAAGATAAAAATTTTATCTCTAAATATTTGAAAAGAAAGCCTGTTATTATTGATTCTAATGTTTGTACATTTCTTAATAATATCACATTTTTGGACCGCAGTAAATCAATTATTAACCTCAAACAGTCATTGTGTCTAAAAATCTCAAGGTGGTAACACACTGATATTTTAAAGACAATTGACTGCCCAGCGTCAATGATACGTCACATTCACGTTTTACGCAAAAGCAACGTCAGATTATCGCGAGTCATACAATCGTCATTTACGCAGATTTTGACGTCAACATTGAAAGCGGGTCGAGAGTTTTTGACGTCAACGTGACGTCAAAATGGCCGATGAATGATGTTTAGAAGTAAAGTCTAAATATAGCATGTGATATATTTATGTTTTTGTTGACCTGATAGTTAGTGATTGGTTGTGGTACTGAAGATTTTTAGATTTTGGTGTATTCAAAAATATTGAAAGAATATTTTGTATAAAACCCACGAAGCAAGCTATCTTCCGTATTTCGAAAGGCACGATACATTGATATGTCCAGGCTGTCATTTGAACATCTTTGGCAGTCGTTACGGGTAGCCAGAAAGTCTGACAACCAGTCTTGCTAAGGAGTATCATGTTGCCC
>NWSH02000305.1:2402912-2413319 GCA_002382865.2 Heliothis virescens | reverse complement strand
GGTTGTGGAGGTCAGATAGGCAGTGCCTCAATGTGGCACACTGGTTCTTCAGTTGTATCCGATAGACTGGAAGACTAGCCCCAATATATGTAGTAAATGTGAAAAGTTAGGCAAGATGATCCCAAACTTTGTCGTAACATCTATAAAACTTATGAGTATGACGGATAATGTGGGCGACGCAACAAGATCTTGCGTTTATGTTAAAAATAATTATTTAATGTTTATTAATAGTTGCACTCATGATGGTAAACTTAATACCTAGTTTCTGTATAAAGAAAAGAGTTATTTTTGCTAAACGGTGGCAATTTTGAACATAATCCTCATAGTATAAAAAGTTAAAATACCGTTTGTATTCAAAAAGGATAATTTCAGGAAACTGGGATACAAACATCTCCAGATTAACTTTTGTGAAGCATAGACAAACGCTCTTACAAGTATAGTTAGTAGGTACAGATGCCAGCACATCAACCTGCCTCAAATCTTGTCAAATTTCTTCAAATAGATTTTTACAACCTTATCACATAGTGGAAGGTAATGTTGGATTGGTCTTTTGACAGTTCGGATATGGTTATACCTGGCCTTATACTATACATGTAAAAACGTCCGAATGTTTTATTAAATATTTTTTCATTTTTTAAAGACTGGGTTATTATGTCTCTTTCTCAATTTACATATTTCGTTAAATTGAGTTATTTCGAACAAGCTATCGTATGTGATTTTAATTTTTAAGTATCTTTATACTTGGGGTGAATATTAACCCCTAGCTGGGGTTTTCATATAATTTGAACTTTACAATTTTTTTTTGTAAAAATTATGCGGAAACCGGCTGGCATGGTATGGCATGTGAGGCAGAGAATGAGATTTATGTTGTGAGGAAGGTTTTGAGTATGAATGTAGAGGAGTATTGAGGAAGGGACACAAAGAAAACGATGGATGGATTGCGTGAAAGTCCGATATGGCTAGGAAGAATGTTACTTGTGAGATGAACGGCAGATAAAGAGAATGGTGAGAGAAAAACATGCTTTTGGGCGGCCCGGACCGCAAATAAATTGGTATAAAGGCCTGCGAAGATGATGATGAAATTATGTAAGCGAATTATATATGTTATTTGAGCATTTTATTTTTGAACCATTTTTAATGGAGATGCATTTGGATCCATTTATAAGTATGTCGAATTCTGTACCGATTATATCTTCATAAAAAAGCGTGGCATACATGTGTGGGTTATGATCGGCGACTCCGTCACTAACCACAGAATAAATATGTACCAGTAAGTAGAGCTAAGGGTCATGGCACATTTGTACCGCCACGGTCCACGGCACAGCAAATAACGTTGTCATTTAAATTTGAACTTAAATTGTATGACGTATGATATATTTCATAACATACGGTGAGTTGTTAGATAGGAAACCGCGCGCTACAGCCCGCCGTTAGCTTTTTTTTGATTGACGTTTGAAAATATATATCGTCATACGTTTAATGTTCAAATTTAAATGACACGTTATTTGCTGTGCCGTGACCGTGCCGGTACAATGTGCCATGACCTAAGCCTTGTTGTCAAATTATGACGTATCGTGTACATTTAATCCACACAAATATGGCCTAACTTAAGATATTTTGTTGGCCAATAAAAATTATGTAAAAAATACTATAAGTAAGAAAAGTCTTGTGTTGATATTGAGAATAATTAGTGATTGACTATTTATATTTAAAAATAAGTATTATTTTTCTAATACCACACCAGGTTTAGGTTATTGTGGAAATCCCACCCTATTCCAAAATACAGGATATTATAGCGTGTATAAATATAAACTAGCTCTGCAGCGGTTTCACCCGCGTCCGTGTAACTACTTAAGGTCATGCGACGACAGTAAGCGGGAAATTCAAATATAAAATGGTTTTTCATGTTTACCTAAGTTAAACATTCAATATGAGTGTGATCCTTATGATTGGATCATGTTGCCCGGGTAACTGGGTTGTGGAGATCAGTCAGGCAGTCGCTCCATGTGGCACACTGGTACTCAGCTGCATACAGTTAGACTGGAAGCCGACCCTAACATAGTTGTGAAAAGGCTAGGCAGATGATCCAAACTTTTGTCCTAATATATCAAACTTATGAGTATGACTGAAAAAGTGGCGACGCAACAAGATCTCTCTTATATTGTTAAAATAATTATTTAATGTTTATTAATAGTTGCACTTATGATGGTAAACTTAATACCTAGTTCCTTTAAAAAGAAAAGATTATTTTTGCTAACGGATGGCAATTTTTGAACATAGTGTAAAATTCTAAAATTACCGTCCGTGAGCAAACGTGAGCAAAAAAAAACTTCAGATCAACTTTTGTGAAGCATAGACAAACGCTCTTACAAGATTAATTTGTAGGTACAGTCGCCAGCACATCAACCTACATTAATCTGTCAAATTTCTTCAATAGATTTTCAACCTTATCACAATAGTGGAAGGTTAATGTTTGATTGATCTATAACAGATTCGGGTAGGTTAACCTGTGCTTGTCTCTACATGTGAAACAGTTCCGAATGCTTTATTTTATATATTTTAAAGACTGGGTTATTATGTCTCTTTCTTATTTTACATATTTGTGAAATGGAGTTATGTCGAAAAGCATATCGTATGTGATTTTAATTTTTAAGTATCTTTATACTGGGGTGAATATTAACCCCTACTGGGGTTTCATATAATTTGAACCTTACAATTGAATTTTGCAAAAAAATATGCAGAAACCGGCTGGCATGGAATGGGCATGTGATGCGGAGAAGTGAGGATCATGTTGTGAGGAAGGTTTTGAGTATGAATGTAGATGGATATTGCGGAAGGGGACGACCAAAGAAACGATGGATGGATTGCGTGAAAGTCGATATGGCTAGGAAGAATGTTACATGTGAGATGACGGCAGATAGAAGAGAATGGAAGAAGAAAACATGCTGCGCCGACCACAAATAAATTGGGATAAGGGCTGGAAGATGATGATGACAATTATGTAAACGCAATTATTAAGTTGTTAAAGCATTTTATTTTTGAACCATTTTGTAATGGAAGATGCATTTGGATCTATTTATAAGTAATTCCAGTACCGATATTATCTCACGAAAGCGTGGCATACATGTGTGTGTATGACTTTGCGACTCCATCACTACCACAGAATAAAGATGTACCAGTAATGAAGCTAAGGGTCATGGCACATTGTACCAGCACGGTCACGGCACAGCAAATAACGTGTCATTTAAATTTGAACATTAAATTGTATGACGTATGATATATTTCATAACGTCAATACAAAAAAGCCAACGGCGGGCTGTCAGCGCGCGGGTTCCTATCACATCGTCACACACATGACCTTAAGCCTTGTTGTCAAAATGATGACGTCTGCACATTTATCCACACAAATATGGCTAACTTAAGATTCTTTTGTGACAAAACAAAATTATGTAAAAAATACAATAAGTAGGAAAAGTCTCTGTGAATGATATTGAGAATAATAGTGATTGACTATTTATTATTTAAAAATAAGTTACTATTTTTACTAATACCTACCCTGTGTTTAGGTTATTGTGAAATCCCCACCCTATTCCAAAATACAGGCATATAATAGTCGTATAAAATATAAAACTAGCTACTGCCAGCGGTTTCACCCGCGTCCCGTGGTAACTACTTAACACACCCGGATAAGAAGCCTTCATTGATAAATTAGTTATCTAATATTGAAAGTTTTTTCGGTTTGAAGCAGTAGTTCCAAAGATTTGTGCATTCAAACAGACAATCTTAGTTAGATTTTATTCCGACAAGGGAAAAGTTGACCCCTCTGGTATGCAGGTGAAACCCTGAGAGATTCCTAGTATTGTATATTTCGTATCTTTGTATTACTAACTGTGAAATTCAATAAGCTATCTATCTCTCAATTTGGTAACTACAGATAAGAATTTGTCATTACTTGTATGGAGCGTATGTCAAAATGTTATCTCTAGTAAGCTAATCAATAGATAGATAAGTTATTGGGAGCGGCCATTATGTATACCTATATTATACAGAGGTAAAATTGATTGTAAATTTGTAAGTTTGTTTGTAGGGTGTAATCTCTGGAAATAATGAACCGATTTTAAAAATTCTTTCACCATTCGAAACCTACATTATCCACAAGTGACGTAGGCTATATCTTATCCGGGTACGGGCAGTAATTTCCACGGGTGCGAGTGAAACCGCGGGAAAACGGCTAGTACGTCTATAATATGACTGTATTATACTATATTCTTAGTAATAAGTAGTTACTATGTAATCTCATATTAATAAATAAACTGTAAATATTAAATATTTAAACTTGTATACGAAAAGGCTATGTATATACCAGCATTGTGTTAAGTTTTAAATAACTAATATTATAAAATTATAATATAAAGGTTTTGTGTTATTTCGGCTGAACAGATTTGGGTGAAATACATACGGAGTATAGACAGGAAATGTTGATATAAGCTTTTGATTGAAGTTAGCAATCGCAGCTTAATTTCAATTTTTATTATCTAAAAAGTTTGTATTTAAATCTGGTATCGTTCTCGCCATTTTTTTTTGTCGCGGAATGACAAAGTTATTCGCTAACTGTAACAATATTTAAATTAAAAAAAAATAGTTTGAATGCTTTTAGAAAAAATATCGTCACCCTTTTAAAATCTCTAAATGATCTTAATTCTATATTAAAAAATACATAACATTCAATACAAAAGTTTTAGGGTAAATCAAGTTAATAATTTTGTAAATAAAGTATTAATTAAGTCATTATTGTTATTTAAGGTTATATGGTTTAATAAACAATATACATGAATTCCATTTTGATATAAAAATAATCTCATACAGTTCATTAAAATAACTGAAATTGTTATTCTTGTATTTCTCAAAATGTTAGATTCAAAACGACTATACTTTTCTCTGTATGTTATCTATACTAATATTATAAAGCGGAAATGTTTGTTTGTTTGGTTGTAATGAATAGGCTCAAAAACTACTGGACCGATTTTAAAAATTCTTTCACCATTCGAAAGCTACATTATCCACGGGTGACATAGGCTATATTTTATCCGGGTACGGACAGTAATTCCCACGGGGCGCGAGTGAAACCGCGGGAAAACGGCTAGTAGTTAGTATAGTCGAAATTCAGACTAAGTTATTTTAAACCTTTTGTAAACTAGTTAGGGTTTGTATTAAATAAAAAACTCCATACTAATCTATTTATTTCATAATTTCAATTTACAACCAAGTCTCTCTTTTTCACACTACCTCTTTATCATATACACTGAAAATTAACTTAAACATTACATTCACACTTGGCGAAGACGCCGAAATTATTCGGTGACCTTTATCAATAGAAAAAGAATTGAGGACGCCAGTTTATAAATAGGGCGCCAGGTTGTAGACAGGGCGCCAGGTTGTAGACAGGGCGCCAGGTTGTAGACGTGGCGCCAGGTTGTAGAAAGGACGCCAGACTGTAGACAAGGCGCCAGGTTGTGATAAAGTCGCCAGGATGGGGAAAATTCGCTGACATGGGTTGTAGAACACTTAATACTACAAAATGCGTATGTAATCTTGTCTGTCTATAATTCACAGTGAAATAAACAGCTTTATTTGAAAACATTAAATTGCTGTGTAGCAAGATCGTATTTACTTTATATCTCTATATAAATTATATGTATTATACATATAAATGTATTGTATCTACATTCCTCTAAAATATATCGTATTTAAGTCTAAATTATTTTTATTCTCGACTGTCTTAAAATATTTTGTAAATAGTCTTATTTTTGCTAAGAATTCAGACCAGTGGTTTTCGTGTTATTTTTCTATTGTAATAACTAAGATAGCCATTTTGTCTAATAAATAAATAAAAAGTTTGAAGTTTGCGTCTGCATTTTTTTAAGTAATGAATAATTCTGTAACGACCGTTCCCAATATTAAATCTATATTTCATTTAGCTTACTAGAGATAGATACTACAGATTTGTAACTAAGAAATATTCTATCTCTAGTTAGCAAATGAACGGATAGATCGAATATTGGGAATGGACGTAAAACTATTATGATGTACAGACGACAGCAGGTCAACGTATACGAATCTGTCAAATTTGACCAATCGAACATTAACCTTCCACTATTGTGATAAGGTTGAAAATCTGTTGCAGAAATTTGACAGATTGTGGTAACTTGATCTGCTGTCGTCTGTACATTATATTCTTCATTTCATATTCTTATTCTCAGAAGTTTAATATTATAATTTTTGTCTTTATAAAGTTAACTTTTGTATACATCTATACTTATAATATTATAAAGAGGAAAACTTTGTTTGTTTGTTTGTTTGTTTGGTTGTAATGAATAGGCTCAAAAACTACTGGACCGATTTTAAAAATTCTTTCACCATTCGAAAGCTACATTATCCACGAGTGACATAGGCTATATTTTATCCGGGTACGGGCAGTAATTCCCACGGGATGCGAGTGAAACCGCGGGAAAACGGCTAGTCACAAATATTTGTTTATTTATACATATTGAAATATTGTAACTATTACACAGTAAATAATACGTAAATTAGATTCTGAAAGCGCAAACCTTTCAATTTATTCAAAAAATATTCTACATAGAGTTTTTGTATGTAAAATTATTCCCATATAAATTTTTTGTGTCGTGGTAATATATTTAAAGTACTCGCCAAATAACTCTGCCGCTTTGAACAGAGCTATAGATTTTACGACAGTCGAAATGTACGATCAAAACGCTACTACGCATGCGCGAGACCTCAAATAACTAACTTCAGACTTTTGTTCGTACATTTTTGACTTTAACAAACTTCACACCGGTAAAGCTATTTGAGTATTTAAATGAAAGCATTTTTTTCTCAGTTGATGTGATTTTAAGTTAAGCCCAGGTAATGATTTCAAGCAATGTCATATGATAATAATCACCCTAGTTAATTCAGTTAAAATGTGCCTTTACTTCATTGTTTAAGCGTAATATTGTTTGTTTTATTATTTAAAATATAACTTGTTATTTTTAGCAATAAACTGTATAATACTGATTTTGTTTGGATTTTTATTTTCTAAACCCTATATTTTTACTATATATAAGATGTAAAATTAAAACAATAGTGAAATAGTAATACAAAACTACAATGCGTGTTGATACAGTTAAAGCTTAGTTTTGGAAATACATAGAAAAGTGCCATCTACTGGGGATAAATGTTTTTAAACTTTCGCGATTTGTACACATATTTTAGACAACAATCCGGGTCTTACTCGCGATCAAACTATTAAAGGTTTTACGATACCTCTTTTCTCCCGACGTTCTTCCCGTCTGAATGAGTCTTCCCGTGACCACGGTCGGTGCAATTCGGCCGAAACGTCGGGAGAAAAGAGGTATCGTAAAACCTTTAATAGTTTGATCGCGAGTAAGACCCGGATTGTTGTCTAAAATATATCTACTGGGGAGTAGCAGAACTATTAAGAAAGAACTTAAACACTCTGTTCTGTGTTCCAAGTTGCTTAATATTGTCAACAGATGGCAGTGTGCGTCTTAAATGGAACTAATTATCCTATTTTTTTTCACTATTCATATTATGTAGATATTTATTTGTATTTCATTATAATGGCACTTTACCCTGTAACATAATTATTGAGGGTAGTCACTCCAAGCCTTTTTATTTAATTGTATTACTTACCGGTTACTACATGTCTCGTATGCCGTTTGACGAAAAACGAACTTCAAAATAGTTCTAAAAATACTGAAACCTGCTGAAACAACTCCAAGAATAATCAGTTAAAGTCAAAATTAAGCAAATTAACTCAACATTTGTGAAACTCTATCAAAAATACCTAAGGATTTAGGTAAGTGTATTGTTCAAAAAAAAAAAATAGCCGATCCTTCGTGGAATTCTGCCTACATCCTCGATTGCGGTTTGCAAAAGTCCAATTTGGGCAGAGAAATAGGCATTTTATGGGTTCAAAAAGTAGACCCTACCTACTTAGCAACCAAATTAATTACCATAAAACCCAATAATCTATTGACAACAGGAAATTATGAAACATATACTTATAAACTCGGAACCCAACAACATCAAGCCCAAAAATTTCGTAAAAAACGACATTGAAAAACATTCCGATCACAGATATTCACAATACTATTGCGAAATTAGGTTATAGGAAAATTATTGTGTCCAAAATCCTTTTCAATCTAAATTATTGGACGTATAATGAACGATTTGAATAAATACATTTTATTATTTTCAATTTTCATAATGAATAAGATTAATATCAGCTACCTACCTTTAAAAAAATGTTGTCACCGTCTAGCCTTTTCTCAACTACGTTGGGGTCGGCTTCCAGTCTAACTGTATGCAGCTGAATACCAGTGTTTTACACGGAGCGACTGCCTGTCTTACCTCCATAACCCAGTTACCCGGGCAACCCGATACCCCTTGGGAAGTCTTCCCAAGGGTTGTCATACTTTCTGGCTTCTGACTACCGTAACGTCTGCCAAAAATGTTCAGTGACAGCCCACCAATTTATCGTGCCTTCCGAAACACGGAAGGACACCCATCCACAGACCGACCGCGCCAAGTGTTGCTTAACCTTATGATCGATCGATCCGCACGATTTTGACTAACGGCCGTTCCCAAAAACCTATCTAACTCTGGATTTGCTTACCAGAGATTGGAATTTGACATTACTTGTATGGGGCTAATGTCAAAATTCTACCACTAGTAAGCAAATCCAGACATAGATAGAATATTGATTTCTGCAGTTAGCCACGAGCTATTCTCTTCTCTACCTTATAATATGTTGTCATATTGTGACGAATAAATCTTATTTTGTTAAGGTGAATGCGACGACTAGAAGCGGGAAATTCAAATATAAAATGGTTTTTTTTATGTTTTACATAAGTTAACATCCAATATGAGGCGTGATCTTATGATTGGCGGTTATAATATCCCACAAAGTAATTTCTGATGTCCTTGTTTAACTCCGAAACTTACTCTGTAAAAAAAAACTCTGTAAAAAACGTTTTATTGCGCAATAAAACGTTTTTTACAGAGTTATTTAATTTGTAAGAAGTTTCGGAGTCCAATCATAAGATCACGCCTCATATTGAATGTTAACTTAGGTAAAACATGAAAAAACCATTTTATATTTGAATTTCCCGCTTCTAGTCGTCGCATGCACCTTAATAGAATTTCATTTACATAATATAGCATGTTAAATCGTCTAGACCTTTCAAAATATACGAGGAAAGGCTATGCATCTTATTGTGTTAAGAAATGGCGACAAATTACATAATTATTATGTTATCCAGACCGAATTTCGCTTGCGGAAGATTAAAACAGAATTAATTTTTGAGATGGATTCCTCAGATTAATCTATAGGTACTAATATTATAAAGCTGAAGAGTTTGTTTGTTTGAACGCGCTAATCTCAGGAACTACTGGTCCGATTTGAGAAATTTTTTCAGCGTTAGATAGCCCATTTATCGAGGAAGGATATAGGCTACTTTTATCCGGGTGTGAAGCGTTCAGAAGCGTTCGTTCAGAAGCTAGTTGTGAAATAAATCTAGTGAGTGTTTGGAACTTAAAAATAATGTCACCGTTCAACCGTGTATAAGAATAGTTAAAAGTACATGATATTGGAAAGGACTAACTGCCTCTTTGGTCTAGTTGTCGCATAGCAAGAGGTCTCTGGTTCGATTCACGACAGCTGGAATCGCTAAGTAGTCTTTGGAAACTTTCACGAAGCACCCCGGAGTCGGAAGTTGGTGATTGATACACCCGTGCATCGGAGAGCATGTTGCAGTTGGTCCTGCTTGTGATCTCTCTCCGGTAGTGTCGGATTGCCCCCCCATCGCGCTATGAGAGTGATGGAATAGGGAGTGCACCTGTGTCACAGCAAATGCTTGTGTGTAATATGGCTGATCTTCTCAAAGAAAATATTAGTCTGGAAGCCATTATTATTAGATGTACAGAGATTTTTAGTATTTATTAAGGTTTTACGGAACTCTAAAAATAAAGTCTGAAATCTGCCATCTATCTTGAGCAAGCATGATGATAGATTCTCTTGTCTCCTATATAATATGAAGATGTCTTACCCCAGCCATTTATAAAAGAAGCAATCTTATAAAAATTTCACATATTTATCTGATCTTATGAATATTGACGACATTTAGCAACGTGATTAAAATTTAACGCTCATTTAAACTAATAGTCTTGACAGCTCATTTATAAGTTTTTGTTTACTTAATTAGTGAAGATTTTACTAGAACTGTTACTTAAACTAGTCAATTAATCTATATCTATACTTTAATGATGGCGTCTTAGCCGATTGTCGGCCACGGCGGCTGTTCTCATATAAGGAGATCAGCCAGC
>NWSH02000305.1:2384013-2399336 GCA_002382865.2 Heliothis virescens | reverse complement strand
TAAGATTAACTCTCTAGAACCGTTTTTATGGTAATCTTTGGTGGAAATGAATGCATTATTTGTTAAGAGTTGTATTAACGTAATAATATTAATCTTTATCCTAATAAATAGTAAATAATGTTGTTGATTAAGAGTATTTAATCTATACTAATATTATAAAGCTGAAGAGTTTGTTTGTTTGTTCGCGCTAATCTCAGGAACTACTGGTCCGATTTGAAAAAATCTTTCTGTATTGGATAGCTCATTTATCGAGGAAGGCTATAGGTTTTTTTCTTATCCGGGTGCGTCGAGTAGTCTTCTATCTTCTTCTTCTATATAAATAAAACTCAATGTCCTGACTGATTCACTGACTCAACATCGCACGGCCCAAACCCGTGAACCTATTAAGCTGATTTTTTCACAGAGATTCATCTTAAGACTCTGACGCGTGTTAAGAAAGGATTTTTTGAAATTCGTCTCCTAAGGGGTTGAATATTAATTACGAATTTCGACATGAAACTTAGTGAAGTTACTCCTTGAAATAAATAAGTAAACACGTGTTTCACATTTTTTTTAAAATAAATCCATTAAAGGGTTAAAATTGAGTTTCCGGTGAAGTAATCAACGCAAGGCCCAAACCCGTAAACCAATAAAGCTGATATTTTGCACAGAGGTTCATCATAAGAGTTTCACGCGAGATAAGATTTTTTTTAAATTCGTCTCCTCAGGGGTTGAAATAGGGGTTGAAATTTATATGGCGAACCAATATTAATTACGAATTTCGACAACTTCGTGAAGTTACTCTTTGAAATAAATAAGTAAACACGTGTTTCACCATTTTTTTTATATTCCACCCCTAAGGGGGTAAATAGGGGTTTGGTAATTTGTATAGAAGGCCTATGATTTTTGAAGAAAGTGACATGAAATGTGGAAGATAAGTTTCTCATAGGGTGTAGACATCGCATCGCATTTTACGAAAAATACTCCTAGGGGAGTAAAACGGGGGTTGGTAGTTTGTATGAAAGTCCTATGTTTTTGATGTGTTTACCTGATGCAGAACCGCAACAGACGAGCTAAACTATAAGAGATACAAGAATGGTGCCATTGTAAAAATTTATCCACGTGATGAAATTTTTCTGCTGAGATATTTAATTTGAAGATCTAGAACACCTTATGTGGAACTTCAAGAGCCCAGCTATACCTACTATAACACGTGTAGGAATGATGTCTTAGCAAAAGTTGTTTAGTCTGGTGGGTTGACTTACAAAAATGAAAGTTCTGAATCGCCTCGCATATTCAGTCGCTACCGGGCTCTTAGAATACGACATCAGATGCTTGAGATCTTCGATTTTGACGACCCCGTTGTCGCTGGCATAAGCGACATGATCCGCGTACGAAGTCGCGGGCAGAAGCTAGTAAATATTATAAAGCTAAAGAGTTTGTTTGTTTGAACGCGCTAATCTCAGGAACTACTGGTCCGATTTGACAAATTCTTTCAGTGTTAGATAGCCCATTTATCGAGGAAGGCTATAGGCTACTTTTTATTCGGGTGCGCCGAGTTGTTCCCACGGGAAGCGGGTGAAACCGGTGGAGCTACTAAATGTTTAATATAAACAGAGAAACGCATAGGTAACACTAGCTATCGTCGACGGTTTCACCCGCGTCTCGCAGTAATTACTTTACGCACCCGTATAAAAAGTAGCCTATAACCTTCCTCGATAAAAGAGCTATCGAACACTCAAATATTTCTTTAAATTTCTTGAGATTAGTGCGTTTAAACAAACAAACTCTTCAGCTTTATAATATACGTAAGATTAACGGCCATTTTCACAGGTTTCACATAAAGTTCCAGATAGCTATCTGACAGATAAAACCATAAAAAAGTTGTCAAAATTAAAAACATTTCTATAGCACTATGTGTCAAATAGCTTAATCTGGAACTCAAGAAACTGACCCTAAGAATTTTAAACAAAATAATTCTCAAACTTGCGTTCTCTGTAACATAACATAATCCGTTAAAACGACACCACTATAACAATAGCATATTTTTTTAACCATCTTGTACAAGAATGATAAATCGTACATAATATTTCATATACGACAGCACATCAACCTACCTCAATCTGTCAAATGTCTTCAATAGATTTTCAACCTTATCACAATAGCGGAAGGTTAATGTTCGATTGGTATTTAACAGATTCGGGTAGGTTGACCTGCTGTCTATGACATCCGGGTAATACCGGCCCTATTACGGATATTTTTGAACATCGGAATGTGTAATTGGAAGAAGACGGATGATATTATTTGAAGGTTAAAAAACTTCAGAAAAAAAATCTGTTTCAAAGAGGTTAAGGTTCAAATATATTATTAAAGTTCAAATAGGAGGAGCACGTGGCTAAGTAATAGCCACACGGATCGATTATAAGGTTAAGCAATGCTTGGTGAGGTAGATATATGGATGGGTGAATTTATCTAGTTTTTTTTATCGGTGGGAAATCATCAGATGACTCCTCTCGCTGTGGGTGACAGCGTGAGGGAGTGTCAGACTCTTACTGACTAAAACACACACAGTGTACCAGGGACAAGATAACTCACGCGAACAATCCAGCAGTCTCAATCTGTCAAACTTCAATACATTTATGACATACAACAGTATTGGTAAAATTTACAGATTCGGGTAGGTTGACCTGCTAGCATCTGTAACTATGGATCTGCTCGTTGGTCTAGTGGTCGCATAGCGCGACTGCCGTGCCACGGTTCTCTGGTTAGATTCCCGGGTTAGGCCGAAACCGCTTTGTGGCACAAAGCAGCCTGGAGTTTGGAAGTTGGCGTGACCTCGTGCCTGGGAGGGCACGTAAAGCTAGCGTCCTTGAATGCTACTCAGTAGCAGTCGTTATCACAATTCCACGTCAGAGGCCGTCAGGCGAATTTGAGAAAACTCTGACACTAGCGCTTGTTAGGTGATTAAACCTGCAGCGAGTGAGATGGCACTGTTCGTTGGCGAGTCCAACTCGCACTTGGATGATTTTTTATTATTCGACTAGTATTTTTTGTAATCATGAATAAATAATACAATCTCATCGCACATGTGTCATGTCGTAACATTGACAATCAATAGTAATAATAAGTAATTGTGGCTGTTTGATTGCTCTCATTATCATAATTAACTAATCAGAGTTAACTTATAACTGTGTTGGGCTATTAGAGAAGCGGAATGTATAGACAACAGCACATCAAGTTACCACAATCTGTCAAATTTCTGCAATAGATTTTCTACCTTATCACAATGGAGGTAGGTTAATGTTTGATTGGTAAAATTTGACAGATTCGTTTTCGTTGACCTGCTGTCGTCTGTACAAGACTTCTGTATTCTGAAAAACCAGATTAAATATTTTCATCATCTGCCTAGCCTTTTCCCAACTATGTTGGGGTCGGCTTCCAGTCTAACTGTATGCAGCTGAGAACCAGTGTGCCACATGGAGTGACTGCCTATCTGACCTCCACAACCCAGTTAGTTACCCGGGCAACACGTTACCCATTGGTAAGACTGGTTGTCAGACTTTCTGGCAGATTTTCAGAAATAATTTTCAAATCTGTTTAGTAGTTTCGGACCCTTTTACCTTACAAAAAAAGTCCTCTTAAATCTATACTAATATTATAAAGCTGAAGAATTTGTTTGTTTGTTTGAACGCGCTAATCTCAGGAACTGCTGGTCCGATTTGAAAACTTCTTTCAGTTTTAGACAGCCCATTTATCGAGGAAGGCTATAGGCTACTTTTTATCCTGGCGCACGTAGTAGTTCCCACGGGAAAGCGGGTGAAACCGCTGGCAGAAGCTAGTATTAGTATAGATTTGTACACCCATGCTACGTTTTCAAAATCGCTACCTCTTATAAAATCGCTGATTTAACAGCTCAACACAAAGTGAACTATCTTCCTAAGACAATGGTCTTTAATTAACGTTTTTTCTCAGTTTACCAATAATTGTGTTATGCTCAGCTTAACCGACGTAAGAGAGGATGGTTATGTAATCCGAGATCAGGATGTATTCATCTGTCTATTTTTTTGTAAATGCGGAAATGATATGGAATAGCATCCTAGTATCTATTATAGTTAGTCAATAACTGCTTTTTAGGGTTCCGTACCCAAAGGGTAAAAAGGAACCCTATTACTAAGACTTTGTTGTCTGTCTGTTTGTCGGTCTGTCTGTCTGTCTCTCTGTCTGTCTGTCTGTCTCCAGGCTGTATCTCATTAATTTTATCAAGTTTTTAAAAGTCTCTGTAAATTACGTTTTTGAATCGAATTTAAGAATTGAATGATAAATCAATCAAGAGTTAAAAGATTTTAAAATTTTTGAAATCTGAAAAAAAGATGCGTTGGTAATCTAAATAAATGAAAAGTCGGGATCCAAAATCATTAAGCAGGTACTTACTTAAAAAATAATTGTAGAATAAATAAATAACGGAAATTGCCGTATTTCCTGGAAATAGCCGTATTTCCTGGTTTGGGAAAATTTACGATTAGAGATAGAATTTTGAGATTAGCTCTAGGTATACAAATTATGTCCAATTACCAATCGCAAGACAAGGTATGGCAGTAACTACGGATTGCACTATCTACATTATAATACTTTTTAATCTAATATTTAATAAAAAAAATATCTTCGTCATTGGTTATCGACGGTCGATTCAATTCAAGCAGATAGTCCTAGTCTATACTAATATTATAAAGAGGAAAACTTTGTTTGTTTGTTTGGTTGTAATGAATAGGCTCAAAAACTACTGGACTGATTTTAAAAATTCTTTCACCATTCGAAAGCTACATTATCCACGAGTGACATAGGCTATATTTTATCCGGGTACGGGCAGTAATTCCCACGGGATGCGAGTGAAACCGCGGGAAAACGGCTAGTAAAATAATAAATAGGAACAACTTTTTTGTTGTATATGTTTGTTACTCTTCCACGCAAGAATTACCGAACGGATTTTGGTGAATCTTGAAAATAATACAGTTTACATATCAGAATAACATAATACACTTATTTTCATCCATATGCAGTTAAGTAGTATGCAACACAACACAGTTTCTGAATAACACCATTTATCTTTTACGGGTTTTGAGATTATAATTTGACATCTATCTATATCGAAAAACTCAAAGGTGACTGACTGACATAGTGATCTATCAACGCACAGCCCAAACCACTGGAGGGATCTGAAATTTGGCATGCAGGTAGATGTTATGACGTAGGCATCCGCTAAGAAAGGATTTCCCGAAATTCCCACGGGAAAAGGAAAAATTTGAATTTTAAATATACATTTGTGTGCGTCATAGTGCCGCACACATGTAAATGTCATTACATGAGCTGCTGATAAAAATAAAAGTATTTTCATATCTGTCAGATAAAATTACACATTATAGATATTCGGAGCATAAATAGCTTTGACCTAATTGATTTTCGACTCTATTTCAATAAAGATAAAGTTGATATTTATTTGACTATGGATAATTCTATTACTCATGATGCAATGACGTCATTGGGTTGATAGTCATGAGATATTTTGGCCTATTGTATGAAGGCTCGTTAGCTCAGCGGTTAGAGCGCCCAATTAAATGTTTTAAAGAGGTGGTCGGGGGTTCAAATCCCTCACGAGCTCGTGTATATTTTTGTTTTTCACTAGCTTCTGCCAGCGGCTTCGCCCGCGTGAAACCTAAAATCCCGTTCCCGGGAAATACTTTCGTATCTCGCATGAGAGTCTTAAGATGAACCTCTGTGCAGAATTTCAGCTTTATAGGTTCACGGGTTTGAGCCCTGCGTTGATGAGTCAGTCAGGACTTTGATTTTTATACGTACAGATAATTTGTACAGACCTCGGTACATCAACTTACCCGTATCTTTCTCTTTCGTTAATAGATTTTCAACCTTATCACAATAGTGGAAGGAATATTAAGTTGGTGAAATAAAAAAAGTTATACTAGTAGGTAAGTATTTAATAAGAAATTAAGAAATGAAAAAATCTACCAGTTAGTAACAGAATAGATAAAGTAACAGTAATATTCCTAATCACACTTTTTCAAAACTATCAATTTTTCATTTCTCTAACATCAAACTTAAGCCTTTTATGGCCGAAACCAGGGCTGCGGGATTGTTCGCGCGAGTTACCTTGTCCCTGGTACACTGTGGGCTCCAGAAGGAACACGGTGGGTTTTACTCAGTAAGAGTCTGACACTCCCTCACGATGTCACCCACAGCGGGAGGAGTCGTTTGATGATTTCCCACCAAAAAAAGGCCTTTTTGGGTGGCAGAGGATTCTCAAATTTTGCATAGTAACAAAATAAACACTTGAGTCATGATTTTAGAAGCCGGATAATGTCACTTCGCGATCTCCGTGCCATGGTACAAACTATTTTGTGGTTTCTACCGAAATAGTTCACAGACCTATAAAAAAGTCAAGCGCGAGTCGGTCTCGCAAACTAAGGGATTTGTATCATCACACTTACATTAAAAATGCGATTTTTTTAAGGATTTATTTTTACTACTCTTTCAAGAAAAACTATTGAACGGATTTTTATGAATCTGGGCAGCAATACAGCTTATATATCAGAATAACATATAGGCTACTATTTTTCCGTGTACGGGAAGTAATTCCTTCGGGAAGCAGGTGAAGCCACTGACGGACGCTAGTTATCTATAAAACGATAAAGAAAAACCCATTTCATGTATAAAACGTATTTGATCCTATTTTTCAGTGTTTGTTGTTATTATGGCGACAATAATACATCCTCTGTAAAAAAATCAACTGTCTAACTACCACGGTTCATGAGATACAGCCTGGTGACAGACGGACAACGAAATCTCAAGAAATAGGATCCCGTTTTACTCTTTAGGTACGGAACCCTAAATAAATAATAGGCTTAACTTACCTATGTTGAATGGAATATTTTGGTTATTCCCAATGCGCATGATTCATTGTTATACTCAAGATTTTTCTTAGGCGGATGTCTCTGTTGTAGGTCAAGTTTGAAATTGAGTCAGTGTTAATTATGACTACTAAACCATTTATTTTTAAAAATTAAGGCCCCTTTACTCATTGCAATTTCATTGCCCGTTGCTTGCCATTTTATTGCAGCAAGATGCTACTTGCACTGTGTACACGTAATCGTGCAATAGGTAAATGGTCGCCTGTCGAATATTCCTGCAATAAAATGGCAAGCAACGGGCAATGAAATCGCAATGTGTAAATGGGCCGTTAGAGTACCTATTTTGAGAAGTTTGGAGGTTTTTTGACGTTTAAATATCAAGGTTGGGCTGATTTTTAGATAGGTTATCGTTTTTGAATCGGGAAAATCGGTAGTTGTAATTTATAGACCCTTGTCAGAAGCCAAAAAACCGGCCAAGTGCGAGTTGGACTCGCGCACGAAGGGTTCCGTACCATTATCTATGAAAAAAGTACAATAGGAATGGTCAAGTGTGAGTTACTTAAGTTGCACATTATTTCTAATAGATGGCGCTACTATTATACAATTTTGCAATTAATATAAATCAACAACCTTAATATATATTTTTTGAATTTTTAGTATTTGTTGTTATAGCGGCAACAGATATACATCATTTGTGAAAATTTCAGCATTCTAGCTATCACGGTTAATGAGATACAGCCTGGAGACAGACAGACAACGAAGTCTTAGTAATAGGGTTCCCTTTGGGTACGGAACCCTAAAAATTATGACTAACTGACTAACATTTAAAACTCTTGAATATCTGAGATGTTTTCGCTGCAGGTTTAATCACCTAACAAGCCCTAGTGTCAGAGTTTACTCAAATCCACCTGACGGCCTCTGACGTGGAATAGGCATGACGACTGCTACTGAGTAGCATTCGGGATTATTTCGCAAATGTATAACGATATTGTAAAATATTAAGCATATTTTATATTTATACCTATATACTATCAATAGTTTAAGTTCTAAAGTATCTATCTTTATATTGTATTGTTTCCATCGAATTATTCAAAATTTTAAGTATCCAGAAGTTCAGTTAATTGTCAAGTTTCCCACTTTACCTGCGACATTCTTTCTTATTGTTGTATAATAGCGTATCGATTTATATTATAATAATCTTTCTTAATGGACTTAAAAAATGAGCATTTTAACACAGTTCTTTTAAATGTAGATCTTTATACATGGTGCTGTTTTTTTATTCCTCTCTACCTCTTTAGAATAAACTAGCTTCCGTCCGCAGTTTTACTCGACTTCTGAAGGACACAGCAAAGTTTCATGCAGCCTGTACATCCCCGTTTTACATCCCTAGAAGTATTTTTTCAAAACCCTTTCTTAAGGTACATTCGACCACTAGAAGCGGGAAATTCAAATATAAAATGTTTTTTTTCATGTTTTACCTAAGTTAACATTCAATATGAGGCGTGATCTTATGATTGGCGGTTATAATATCCCACAAAGTAATTTCTGATGTCCTTGTTTAATTCTTACAATTGGAATGTAACTGTCGAAACTATGATATTTCGCAATAAAAAGTTTTTTACAGTTACATTTGAATTCTATGAAGTTTCGGAGTTAAACAAGGACATCAAAAATTACTTTGTGGGATATTATAACCGCGAAAGATAAGATCACGCCTCATATTGAATGTTAACTTAGGTAAAACATGAAAAAACCAGTTATATTTGAATTTCCCGCTTCCAGGCGACGCATTCATCTTATGTTTAACTTTCATATGCAATTGTAGATAAATACATAACCTATTACACTTTAGTAACTCACTGTATTATAAGCACCCTGTACATCAGGCCATTAGTTAAATGTCAAAAACGTGGTCAAGTCACATTTGAACTACCGTGATTATGTTACTATGGCATCATAACTAATATATAATGTTTTAAACAATATTTCCACATGCCAAAAATGGTCACCCATCCATTATTTGACCTCGGTGAGTTCAGCTTAACCTCGTCGATCTATAAAAATTCGGACTGTTGTTTATATTAATATGGTTTTACCATGAGGCTCACTGCCATAGGGTATTTCCCTAAATTCCGTCAAAATGACGTCAAAAGAATTATATCATTGGCCTAGGCTTTTCCCAACTATGTTGGGGTTGGTCTCCAGTTCAACCATAGTAGCCATGTACCACAGTGGTGTATGGGTTTATGCCAATCGTGCCTGCTTATCTGACCTACTCAACCCTGGCACCCGGGCAACCCGATATCCTTTGGTAAGACTGGTTGTCAGACTTTCTGGCTTCTGACTACCCGTAACGACTGCCAAAGATGTTCAAATGACAATAGCGACCCACTTATTTAACGTGCCTCTTTTTGGATTCGCTACGACATAATAAATGGTCACCCATCCACAGACCGACCGCGTCAAGCGCCATTAAATCTAGTTTTAGAAAAACCTGACTTTATTCTTAACACTGAATAAAACAAATAAAGTCACTGACCTTTCATTGTTTAAAACGTTTAAAATTCTTAATTAGATAACTGCAGTTATTTTAACTGGTAGACTAACGGCCGAGTACTGAAACTACACTTAATTTTAACCACATCTCAAACATCATCCTATTACTCTAAAGGCCCATTTACACATTGCGATTTCATTGCTAGTTGCTTACCATTTTATTGCAGCAAGATGCTACTTGCACTGTGTAAAATATTCGTATATTATTGTCGCCTGTCAAATATTCCTGCTATAAAATGGCAAGCAATGGGCAATGAAATCGCAATGTGTAAATGGGCCTTTAGATAAATTTCTGCTACAGAAAAACTTGAACAGCTCGTGGCTAAGTCAAAGCCGCGCTGATCGATCATAAGGTTAAGCAACGTTTGGCGCGGTCGCTCCGTTGATGGTGACCATCTTGTCATAACGAGTTCTTTCACGTTTCGGAAGGCACGATAAATTGGTGGGTCCTGGCTATCATTTGAACATCTTCAACAGTCATTACGGATAGTCAAAAGCCAAAAAGTCTGACAAACAGTTTAACAAAAGGGTATCAGGTTGCCCGGGTAACTGTGTTGTGGAGGTCAGACAGGCAGTCGCTTCATGTGGCACACTGGTACTCAGCTGCATACAGTTAGACTGGAAGCCGACCCCAACATAGTTGGCAAAAGGCTAGCCAGATGATACTGCAACAGAAAGACTTAAAGTTAAGTAAAGTTTGAGTAATTAACGTAAGTAAAATGAGTCAGTATTTTGTCTAAATTCGGCAAGCATTTAGAGAAACACAAAAGTTAAAACAATGAGTAACAAAAAGTATATACATGGACTCTTTATTATTTCACACTTGGCTAATTATATTACTACTTATTTCGGTACTAGATGAATCACTTCAAAAAATTACCCATTGTCGGCCACGGCGGCTGTTCTCATATAAGGAGATCAGCCAGCTGCGCAGTACATATTATAGTGCACACACATTTGCTGTGATACAGGTGCACTCCCTATTCCCTCACTCTCATAGCGCGATGCGACGGCACTCCGACACCACCGGAGAGAGGTCAGGCGCATGACCGATATTAACGTGCGACACGATGCACGGGTGTATCAATCACCAACTTCCAGACTCCAGGCTGCTTTGTGAAAATTCAAGACTATGTTTGCTTGTTTAAACGCACTTATATTAAAAACTACTGGTACGATTAGAAAAAATATTTCGGTGTTAGATAGCCCATTTATCGAGGAAGGCTATAGGCTACTTTTTATCCGGGAGCATGAAGTTTTCTTCTCAGTATACGAGCGAGACCACGGGATTCAGTTAGTTATGTAAAATACAGCGTTCTAGTATAATCATTCATATAAATATATCATTTAGAAAACATTATCTTAAATCTGTTAGCGTGGTCATAAGTTAAAATATATGGATATGGTATTTTCAAATAGTTACTAAGAAATATTATCTACAAATGATTAATGACTAAAATCACCTTGATTTGTACATCTGCAAATGTCACTTTGTACAAAAGTATTACGACTGTTTCTTCATATCATTAGGTGCCTAGCATTTTCCTAACCATGTTGGCGTCAGCTTCCAGTCTAACCGGATGCAGCTGAGAACCAGTGTGCCACATGGAGCGACTGCCTGTCTGACGTACACACACAACCCAGTTACCCGGGCAACCCGATACCCATTGGTAAGACTGGTTGTAAGACTTTCTGGCTTCTGACTTCTGTCAAATGATAGCCGGGATTCACCAGTTTTTCGAGGCTCCCGATACATGGAAGAACTCGTTATGACAAGATGGTCACCCATCCACGGACCGATCAAGCGTTACTTAACTTTATGATCGATTGAACCGCGCAGCTTTGACTTAGCCACGAGCTCTTCGACTATTACTAAATATATTATGTTGTCAGTATCTTAGGGTGCTCGTGGCTAAGTTACAACCACACGGGTTGATCGATCATAAAGTTATGCAACGCTTGGCGCAGTCGGACGGGTGACCATATTGTCATGGTGTGTTCTGCCGTGTTTCAGAAGGTACGATAAATTGATGAGTCTCAGCTGAACATTTTTGGCAGTGGTTACGGATAGTCAGAAGCCAGAAAGTGTGACAAATTATCGGGTTTGTCAGCCAGACCCAGAGAACTGGGTTGTGGAGGTCAGACAGGCAGTCGCTCCATGAGACACACTGGTACTCAGCAGCATACAGTTAGACTGAAAGCCGACCCCAACATAGATGGGAAACGGCTAGGCAGATGATGAAAGAAATAATGTTCTGCGTCTGTGTACATACAATTTAATAGCAAAACAATACAAAATTATTTAGTGTCATCAGTTTCTGAGATTTCCTCATTCAATCAAACATACACTTTAGTTGTAAAAGGTGTTAAAACAAATAGAAAATAACTGTTGATTAATTTGGTAATATTTTTGATAGATTGCAAGATATTAAAATGATTTATTTAGTGGTAACTTAGCTGTGAAAATAATAATTGAAAATTGAAATGGTAGGTAACACTAAAGTTTATTTATCTTTGTCTAAAAAGGTTACACTATGCCATACTAGCATCTGCTTGCGGTTTTACCAGCGTCCCAAGAAAACTACTTCCCGCATATGGATAAAAAGTAGCCCTAAAATTACTCTGATATATAAGCAACATTACTGCCAAGTTTCATCCAAATCTTTCTAGTAGTTTTTGCGTTTAAGAAGAACAAACATACATACAAACTTTCGTGATTATAATATTAGTAGGATTTTGACCTTAGAACTAATAGGCCTATTGTGCGACCTATGCAGACGATGTTATCAGACGAAGCCGGATGAACTGAGTAGGTATGCTAAATGAATTACTCCTCGATTTGAGCATGACGGGACATGCCTTGAGATTAGAATAAGGTCTTGTTTAGATGGAGTTTTTGAGGGTTTTTATTTTTTCATTATTATGATTCGTTTTGTACTTTTTTGGGAATAAAGCTTTATATTTTCTTATATTAGGTATACTTTCTTTTGGTGCCTGAAAAACTATATTCCATGCAATCTTTAGGTTTTATGAGTCAAGATTACATGGTTTTCTTTAGAATTGGGCTCCGTGGAATTGGGCTGAATAAGGAAAATAAAATACTTTCTTTTATTTTAGCAATATTCTTTGGATTCAAATTATATTTTAGTAAGCCTAAATATTCTTTATTAAGGATGTATTTAGGACCTCATTATACAGTAAAACAATATAATTTAAAAAAATAGTAAAATCTTAAAGCTGATTAGTTTATTATCTTGTTTGAAGGCACAAATCTCAAGAACCGCTGGACCGATTTGAAAGAAATCTTTCTACGTTAGATAGCCCACTTATCAAGGAAGGCTAACTGCGGAATTCAATATTTTGCCTATCTCTGGATTTGCTTAATAGAGATAGGAATTTGACATTACTTGTATGGGTAATGTCAAAATTCTATCTTTAGTAAGCAAATCTAGAGGTAGATAGGTTATTGGGAACGATCGTTATAGGTTACTTCATATCCGGATCCGCAGCCAGGAAAATATAATAACACGTTGAATCTGAACTCACCTTTAAAACCATGACTAACTATACTGTCATTGTATAATTAATAGCGGTTTAGACCATTTGTTCACCATATACAGACAGCCGCATATCAACTTACCTCAATCTGTCAAATATTACCAATCGAACATTAACCTTCCACTATTGTGATAAGGTTGAAAATCTATTGAAGAAATTTGACAGATTGGGATAGGTTGATGTGCTGTCGTCTGTACTGATGAATATTTTGACCAAAAAGGTTTGTTTTGTCACCATATTAGGTGTCAGTTCAAAGCGTAGAGGTCGTGGGTTCGAGTCGCTGCTGTGGCATTTTGGTGATAATCGAGGATTTAAATATTTTGTTTGTGTAATCTTCTTATATATAAAAATGAATTGCTGTTCGTTAGTCCTGCTAAAACTCGGGAACTGCTGATCCGATTGGGCTAATTTTGGATTTGAATTAATTGTTGAAGTCCAGGGAAGGTTTAAACGTTGAGAAAATATGACATTTTTTATGTAAGTGATACGATGTCCACCTGGTCAGCTAGTCTTCTTATATATAAAAATTTGAAATATTTATTGTATGTGCTTGCTATTTTCTGCGGTTTCACCCGCGTCCTGGTGGAACATTTACCGTAACCGGGTAAAATACAGCCTATGTTACTCGGGTATAGTGAAGCTTTCCAACTGTGAAAGAATTTTTAAACCAGTTCTGCGTTTTCAGAGACTTTAGGGTACAAATAAACAAAAAAAAAAAACCAGCCAAGTACTAGTTGGACTCGCGCACGAAGGGTTCCGTACCATTATCTATGAAAAATGAACGTATCTATTAACTACAACTAGCCAAAATACAAAAAATTTCGCCTGCAAAAATAACTTTGTTTTTCATACTAATGTGAATAACAAAGTTATAATTTGCGGTTTCACACATTTATTGTTTGGGGACCCCCTTAATATATATTTTATTAATGTTACAGCGGCAAAAGAAATACATAATTTGGGAAAATTTCAGCTTTCTAGCTATCACAGTTTTTGAGATACAACCTGGAGACAGACAGACAAACAACGGAGTCTTAGTAATAGGTTCACGTTTTATCCTTTGGATACGGAACCCTTGTTTGTTAAGTAAGCATATAATTATTTGTCATTATTTCACGCTGCATGGATTTTGATGAAACTTCACAGAAATAGAGTTTTAACGTCAGAATAACAAACTGAGTCTGTTACGATTCTTATTAACTGGGACCGTTATCACCTCAAATAATTAAAACCTTTTTTTTTTTTTTTTTTTTTTTATATCGATGGGAAATCATCAGTATGACCCCTCCCGCTGTGGGTGACAGCGGAAGGGAGTGTCAGACTTTTACTGACTAAAACCCACCGTGTTCCTTCGGGAGCCCTTTGTGTGCCAGGGCCGCGGTAACTCTTTCGAACAACCCGCAGCCCCGACGGGCTCTGGCCCTAGTGGGCCCCGCAGGGGTTTGCTGACACTCTCTGAGGAGCGCGTGGAACAACGCGCGCCGCCGACACGGGCCTGTCGTCTCTTAGGAGACGGAAGGACGATGAGCCACCCGAAACTCACCGCCCACAGACCCACGCCTACGGTGGCCGGGAGTCATCTCTCGACACCCGACGCCCGTGGTGTCTACCAGGTCCACGGCAACGGCAAAATAGGTAAGTATTCTACTTCATTATTTACTTTATTCACGATCATTAATTAGAGTAATCACTACTTGTTATCCCAATCTTCAACAATCTTCGTAAAAAAATCTCTCCAACGTATAGTCCAAAATACTTGACTTAAATGTAAAATTTCTGTACCAGAACTCTGGAACTAACCTGATAGTAGGAAGATTAATCTGCGAATAACATTATATTACAAGTTATTCTCGCATAGGTGATGAATATGTTATGATATATATTCAGTCTTTTATGATATAAGTTATGATTAGAATCGGACTATAAGTGGTCGAACGTTTGATTCTCTTGAACAACCCGCCAAGCCCCGACGGGCTCTGGCCCGCCAGAGCTGGCGCCCGCCCCGAAAGCACGGCGTTGCCCTGACACTCTACTGAGCGAGCCGCCGTTTTGGTATGGAACAAACGCGCGCCGCCGACACGGGCCTGATCGTCCTCTCAGGAGACGGAAGCTTATCATTTGGTATTTATGCCTGTCTGTAAGGTGTTATAACCGATGCAGCCACCCGAAACTCACCGCCCACAGCACCCTACGCGCTACGAGTGGTCCGGTGAGTCATCTCTTATACACCCGACGCTCCGTGGTGAAGCAACTTTCCACCCGCGTCCACGGGCAACGGCCGGGATGGCCAGTGCGCGCGGACAATCGCAG
>NWSH02000305.1:2366717-2378135 GCA_002382865.2 Heliothis virescens | reverse complement strand
AATACGTCGCGTTGGGGGACCGCTCCTAAATAGATGGGCATGTCATTAAGTGTAAGTAAGAAATAATTAGGAGCGGTCCCCCAACGCGACGTATTTTTTTATTATTTTTTACTTTTTAAAGGGAAATTAAGTTTTTGTGTCGGGGGTTTTTTAAATTTTTAATTTAATTTTTGGATATATATTTTATGTACAGAATTGACTTCTCTACAGATTTATTATAAGTATAGATCATCTTTTAAATTGGATGAAGAGCTCGTGGCTAAATAACAGCCACGCGGATCAATCGATCATAAGGTTAAGCAACGCTTGGCGCGGTCGGTCCGTGAGTGTCACGACGAATTTGGCACGATAAATAAGTCCCGGCTGATATTTGAACATCTTTGGCAGTCGTTACGGGTAGTCAGAAGCCAGAAAGCCTGACAATCAGTCTTACGAAAGGGTATCGTGTTGCCCGGGTAACTGTGTTGAGGAGATCAGACAGGCAGTCGCTCCATGTGGCACACTGGTACTCAGCTGCATCATATGCCTATCATTTGTTTTGCGATTAAAGATTGAAAGACATCCTACAAATATTAAAAATACGAAAGTTGTTGAGAATGTATGTATGGATGTTTGTTACTCTTTCACACAAAAACTACTGGACGGATTTTTATGAAACTTGGCAGTAATATAGCTTGTATATCAGAATAAAATATATAGTTTACTTTTTATACTGGTTCGGGCAGTCGTTTCCAAGAGATGCAGATGAAATCGCAAGAAAACATCCACATTCCACATAGTAATTTATACGAAGCTAGTGTTGAAATTCAATATCGAATCCCAAAACAAGGATAGATTGATTATAGAAATTCGCTATAAACCATCTTCTGCTTAAACCCTTTGTTATTTACAGTCGTGATGGATTGAACAATATTTGTATAATGTATTATCTTAGTTCCGGACATAAATCTTTAAGCAAACATATTAGTTTCAGTTCGAGCTGTGATTGATGATATATAATTACGTTATGATTGATAAAAAACAATCCATTGATAATTGTGAATCAATAGAAAGATTGTTTTTGCAATAAGTTGTGGTAGAAAAATATAGAGAAGTATGGTTCTCGTTTAATTTACTCGCGCAATGTGCAGTGACGACAAAATGTTATTCTTCTTATCTCACTCACTGCAGGTTTAATCACCTGACAAGCTCTAGTGTCAGAGTTTTCTCAAATCCGCCTGACGGCCTCTGACGTGGAATTGTAACTACGACTGCTACTGAGTAGCATTCGAGGACACCGGGTTTACGTGCCCTCCCAGGCACGGGGGTGTAACACCGCCTACTTCCAAACTCCAGGTTGCTTTGTGAAAGTTTCTAAAACCCACAAAGCGATTTCGGCCTGGCCCGGGAATCGAAACCGAGACCAGTGGTACGGCAGTCTCGCTATGCGACCTCTAGACCATCGAGGCAGTTATATTGATAATCTTCCAGCTAAACAGTGGTTTTAAAGAGGGGAAGATGATTATACTGTTTGTGTAAATGGTCCTAAATAACTAAATAGATTAACCATACCAATATAATAAAGAGGAAACATTTTTTTGTTTGCACCCTAAAGGCTCCAAAACTACTGAACAGATTTGAAAGGTTCTTTCACTGTTCGAAAGCTACACTATCCCCGAGTAACATAGGCTATATTTTACCCGGGTACGGGCAGTAGTTCTCACATGACGCGAGTGAAACTACGGGAATCCTTTTAGTACAGACGACAAGTTACCAAAATCTGTCAAATTTCTGCGATAGATTTTCAACCTTATCACAATGGTGGAAGGTTAATATTCGATTGGTAAAATTATACATATACCCTTTGGCTTTTCGACCCTCCAAGTCTAAAATAATATAATTATTTGAATAAGCAAGACTAGTTTAGTGAACCTTCTGAATAATCTACATAATGACTTATAATAACATCTAAATATACACAAATGCTTATTCAATATACATACATGCAGAATATCCGCATTCCTGGATTTTACCCAATTATCTATTTTATTCAATTTTAGTATGAGATCAACGCAAAAATCTCGAGAACATTCGCAAACGGCAAATTTTTTATCGGCCGATAGTTTGATCGGACTCATAAATCAATAATTTGCATCTGCCTAGCTTTTTCCCAACTATGTTGGGGTCGGCTTCCAGTCTAACTGTATGCAGCTGAGTACCAATGTGCCACATGGAGCGACTGCCTATCTGACCTCCACAACTCAATTACCCTAGCAACCCGATACCCCTTGGTAAGACAGGTTGTCTGACTTTCTGGCGTCTGACCCATAACGACTGTCAAAGATGTTCAAATGACAGCCGGGACCCACCAGTTTATCGTGCCTTCCGAAACACAGAAGAATTCGTCATGATAAAATGTTGCTCAGGTAACTGGGTTGAGGAGATCAGATAGGCAGTCGCTCCATGTGGCACACTGGTACTCAGCTGCATACAGTTAGACTGGAAGCCGACACCAACATAGTTGGGAAAAAGCTAGGCAGATGCAAATTATTGATTTATGAGTCCGATCAAACTATCGGCCGATAAAAAATTTGCCGTTTGCGAATGTTCTCGAGATTTTTGCGTTGATCTCATACTAAAATTGAATAAAATAGATAATTGGGTAAAATCCAGGAATGCGGATATTCTGCATGTATGTATATTGAATAAGCATTTGTGTATANTGATGATATTGCTAACATATTTTCTTAATCAAATTATTATACAACTAGTTTCTGTCACCGGTTTCACCTATTTCCTCAGGGAACTACTTCCCGCACCCGGAATAGGTGTAGCCTATATGTTACTGTAATATATTAGCTATATCACTGCCAAGTTTCATCAAAATTCGTCCAACAGTTTTCGTGTGACGAAGTAACAAACACACAAACTTTCGCATTTATAATATTAAGTAGGATAAATCTTTTTTAATTGATATCTGCAATATAGGAAGAAGCGTGTATTTTTTATTAGGGTTCCGTACCCAAAGGGTGAAACGGGACCCTATTACTAAGACTTCGATGTCTGTCTGTCTGTCTCCACGCTGTATCTCACTAACCGTGATAGCTAGAAAGCTAAATTTTCACAAATGATGTATTTCCGTTGCCGCTATAACAAAAAATACTAAAAATAAAAAATAAAAAAATAATGGGGATGGGGTACCTACGGAACCCTTCATGCGCTAGTCCAACTCGCACTTGGCCGGTTTTATTAATTAATATGTAAATAATTAATTCTGTTGACCTCTAACAGTTCCTAGTTAACTAAAATGAAACGATTAGTTATTTTTAACTACGGTTTTAACCGTCATTTGTATATCGAACTTTGGTTAGGGTGACCATCAAGTATACTTATTATTTGAGATCGAATTTGAATGTGGAAATATTTTTAATAAGTCCATACCTATACATAAATTACTTTTAGCCTTTTTTATATTTATCCATCTAGGTACTTATATCTATCTATACTAATATTATAAAGAGGAAAACTTTGTTTGTTTGTTTGGTTGTAATGAATAGGCTCAAAAACTACTGGTCCGATTTTAAAAATTCTTTCACCATTCGAAAGCTACATTATCCTCGAGTGACATAGGCTATATTTTATCTGGGTACGGGCAGTAATTCCCACGGGATGCGAGTGAAACCGCGGGAAAACGGCTAATATACATATAAAAAACCAGCCAACTGCGAGTTGGACTCGCGCACCAAGGGTTCCGTACTATTTTATCTATGAAAAATGAACGTGGGGTTTTTTAAAAATTTTAAAAATTGTTTATACCTATTTGTTGTTATGCAACGGAAATACATCATTTGTGAAAATTTCAGCTCTCTAGCTACCACGGCTTATGAGATACAGCGCGGAATCAGACAGACAGACAGACAACGGAGTCTTAGTAATAGGGTCCCGTTTTACCCTTTGGGTACGGAACCCTAAAAATATTAATTAATTGTTGCCGTTTAAAAACCAGTAGACACTAAATCTAATTGTAAACCAATTTATCATTCTCTGCTATCAATACTGACATATTAATTTCTGTGATGACATTTGACATCGTAAACAGTAATAAAAAAATTGAAGCAAAAAGATTACTAACCTTTAAATGCGAATCTAATATAACACAAAAGTCACAATAATTAGAATTATAGATGTGATATATATGTATTAACTAGCAATTTTATATCTCCGTCCTTTTTTACGGAAAACTATTTTTCTTAAGTTATTTTTTTATTTATCTACTAGCTTCTGCCCGCGACTTCGTACGCGGATCATGTCGCTTATGCCAGCGACTACGGGGTCGTCAAAATCAAAGATCTGAAGCATCTGATGTCGTATTCTAAGAGCCCGGTAGCGACTGAATATGCGAGGCGATTCAGAACTTTCATTTTTGTAAGTCAACCCACCACACTAAACAATTTTAGCTAAGACATCATTCCTACACGTGTTATAGTATAGCTGGGCTCTTGAAGTTCCACATAAGGTGTTCTAGATCTTCAAATTAAATATCTCAGCAGAAAAATTTCATCACGTGGATAAATTTTTACAATGGCACCATTCTTGTATCTCTTATACTTTAGCTCGTCTGTTGCGGTTCTGCATCAGGTAAACACATCAAAAACATAGGACTTTCATACAAACTACCAACCCCCGTTTTACTCCCCTAGGAGTATATTTCCGTAAAATGCGATGCCATGTCTACACCCTAAGAGAAACCTATCTTCCACATTTCATGTCACTTTCTTCAAAAGTCAAAAGCCTTCTAATAATAATAATGGCGTCCTAGCCGATTATCGGCCACGGCGGCTGTTCTCATATAAGGAGATCAGCCAGCTGCGCAGGACATATTATAGTGCACAAGCATTTGCGCAGACACAGGTGCACTCTCTATTCCCTCACTCTCATAACCCGATGGGACGGCAATCCGACACGACCGGTGAGAGATCAGGCGCAGGACCGACATTAACGTGCTCTCCGATGCACGGGTGTATCAATCACCAACTTCCAACTCCGGGCTGCTTTATGAAAGTTTTTTAAAACCCACAAAGCGATTTCGGCCCGTCCCGGGAATCGAACCCGAGACCTCGTGATCAGCAGCTGCCTATGCGACAACTAGACCAACGAGGCGCTAGAACGCGCTAATCTCAGGAACTACTGGTCCGATTTGAAAAATTCTTTCAGTGTTAGATAGCCCATTTATCGAAGAAGACTATAGGTTACTTTTTATCCGGGTGCGCGAAGTAGTTCCCACGGGAAAGCGGGTGAAACCGCTGGTGGAAGCTAGTTTAATATATAAAGAGAAATATTGTTTTGTTTGTTTGTGGTACCCTAAAGGCTCCGAAGCTAATAAACCGATTTGAAAAATTCTATCACTGCTAGGAAGCTACACTATCCGCGGGTAATATACCCACGGGACGCAGGTGAAACCGCGGGAAAACGGCTAGTTTAATGTATAAAGAGAAAAACGTTTTTAGTGTTCGTTACCCAAATGGTAAAACGGGACCCTATTACTACGACTTCGTTGTCTGTCTGTCTGTCTGTCTGTCTATCTCCAGGCTGTATCTCATTAACCGTGATAGCTAGAATGCTGAAATTTTCACAAATGATGTATATCGGTTGGCGCTATAACAATAAATACTAAAAATAAAAAATAAAAATAAGGCTTTTGATTTATATTAATTAATTGCAAAATTGTATACCAGTAGCGCCATTTGTGAGAAATAATGTGCAACTTAAGTAACTCACACTTGACTATTCCTATTGTACTTTTTTCATAGATAATGGTACGAAACCCTTCGTGCGCGAGTCCAACTCGTACTTGGCCGTTTTTTTGTTTGTCTTTAGGGTTAAAGACTCTGAAACTAATCAACCGATTTAAATATTCTATCCGCGACTATCCGCGGGTAAAATAGGCTATATTTCTGTGGGTACGGTTATTTAAAAATATATATATACCGGCCGAATTGAGAACCTACTCCTTTTTAATGAAGTCGGTTAAAAAGTTAATACGACTGTGAAACCGCGGGGAATAACTAGTATTAGTATAAATTTCACTTAAGTACTCTAATAATTTACAAAGTGGTATTAATTAAAATAAATCTATTAATTTTATAGGTAAATATCTCATATGTTTAAATGTTTATTGACTTTATATTTGACAAAAAAGACTATTATTTAATAGCCTTTGTAATCTAGTTTGAACTTTCAATCTACCTAGATCTAAAATGGAGAGATGATTTTATTTTTAGCATATTTTTTTCTGTTAAACGGGACCCTATTACTAAGACTTCGCTGTGCGTCTATCACCAGGCTGTATCTCGTAAACCATGATAGCTAGAGAGCTGAAATTTTCACAGATAATGTATTTCTATTGCTGCTTTAACAAATTAAACATTATATTTTAGGGGGCCCCATACAACAAATGTGTTTTTTTATAGGATATGGAACTCTTCATTTGCAAGGCCGACTCGCACTTGGCTGTTTTTTTATAATACTCTACACACTATAAATTAATCCGCAAATACCCCCAATTTAAGACCTTTCTTTCTTTATACGAAGGTTGCTATTTTGTTCGTCTGTAACTGAAAAACCATTTAAACTGAATAGTCTATTTCCAAAAATAACATCAAATTTAGAGATTTATTTTTTTACAATTAACACCAAAAATACTTTGAAAATAAATAAATAAAATAGTGAGCGGAGCGGCTAAGCATTGCAATACAACGAGGCAATGCCGCCAGCCTTTTGGGTACACTCCCGGTTGGCAGCGATCAGGAGGATTTTTTTGACGCAATTTTTTAGTTTTAAGTGTGTAAATATTATAAAGTAGATAAGTTCTGTGTAAATATTTTATTAATTCTTGCTTTTAATATAAATTTTATTAACATCAAATTAAAGGCCTATTAAAACATTAGCATAATCAAAATTCAATAAAAAATAACTTAGGCATAATCCATCAAAAACCAATTTCACGGCCACCCTACAAATTATCATTTTTATAAAGAATATATTCGTCAAAGGTCATTCATTGTTTCGCAAATCAATGATTTCATCTCAATCATGCGCTTTGATAATCAGTGACCGTGGCTAAATGAGGGGCTCGTGGCTAAGGTGCTGGGTTCAATGGTGAAGGTCTCACTTGCCACGGTCATGGGAGACCCTAAGAGACATAGGTCTCTATGGCTATACTGAAGTCCTAACTCATTATTGTATGCCTAGCCTTTTCTCAACTATGTTGGTGTCGGCTTCCAGTCTAACTGTATGCAGCTGAGTACCAGTGTGCCACATGGAGCGACTGCCTATCTGATCTCCTCAACCCAGTAACCCGGGGCAACCCGATACCTCCTGAATGAGACTGGTGGTCAGACGTTCTGGCTTCTGACTACCAGTAACGAGTGCCAAAGATGTTAAAATGACAGTCGGGACCAATTTATCGTGCCTTCCGAAACACAGAAGAACTCGTCATGACAAGATGGTCACCCACTCATTTCATTCAAAAGTGTCAAAACCGATAATCGACCACGGCAGCTGTTCTCATATAAGGAGAACAGCCAGCTGCGCAGGACATATTATAGTGGCTGCACATTTGCTGTGACACAGGTGCACTCCCTATTCCCTCACTCTCATAGTGCGATGGGGGGACAGTCCGACTCCACCGGAGAGAGACCAGGCGCAGTACTAACATTAAGGTCCTCTCCGATGCACGGGTGTATCAATCACCAACTTCCAGACTCCGGGCTGCTATTTACCATTTATACACCGTGTTCCTGAGGATATGCAATAATTTTGAATAATACTTCTATAGCTCTTGTTAAACATTTCGTACAAAAGAAGTAGTAGTTTAAATGGCATAGTTTTTAAGTTATTGGTAATTTAAGTTTAACCAATTTAATTATGTTGTGCTTTAAGAAAGTCTTTATTTGTGAGATGTTGCCACTTTGTGCAGCCAAAACTATCAAAGAGGTAGGTATAAGGTAAAGAGTAATTCATATTATATTATATTTTTTTTATTTTTTTATTTGGAATTTCTAATAGTATCCATCGTAAAAAATGGTCAATTTAATGGACTGAATAACATGCCGAAGTTAATGTATAACCTCAGGAACACGGTGTACAAAAGTACCCTTTTGTTCAATTCTGTCATAATATTATGAGTCAGATGTTCTAGGCGTGACCTTCACTGACCTTTTCCCCTGTTATTCATTCAGCCTTGTGGCTGACACATGCATAGTTATTTCAATAGTAATAGTTTATAAGAATTTCACCTTGAGTTCTTGTGATCTGTACATTTCTGAGACATCACAGTTTAATCTTGTTTTTAGGAAGAGCTCTTGGCTAAGTAACTTCTTCTTTTACCTTTATACGTAATGCGTTTTCACCTATTCCCTAAATTAATTCTTTTAGCACCAATATAAAAACCGGCCAAGTGCGAGTTGGACTCGCGCACGAAGTGTTCCGTACCCCATCCCCCTTATTTTTTTTTCATTTTTAGTATTTGTTGTTATAGCGGCAGCAGAAATACATCATTTGTCAAAATTTCAGACAGATACAGCGTGGAGACAGACAGACAGACAGACAGACAACGAAGTCTTAGTAATAGGGTTCCGTTTTACCCTTTTGGTACGGAACCCTAAAAAGTACCCTCACTATATTATTCTTACGTATAATAATCCCAACTCCAACCAGCGGTTTCACCTGCTTTCCCGTGGGAACTACTGCGCGCACCCGGATAAAAAGTAGCCTATAGCCTTTCTCGATAAATGGGCTATCTAACTGAGATTAGCGCTTTCAAACAAAGAAACAAACTTAGCAGCTTTATATCACTAGTATAGATATTAAAGCCAAATTTTATCAAAATCCATTCATCCGTTTTTGCTTTACACGCAAAACAGATAATCTATAATTGACAATAGCATATGACATGCGGTCTTCGATAAGGTAAGTTTTCCCAGTAGTTAGAGACACAGAACAAACATCTAGTAAGCCAAAACTTCTAAGAAATCCCCATAGATTGATGGCACGTATAACAATGTAAAGTATGTGTTTTTTCCTTCACTATAAACGGATCTAAAGTATAGGATGTAACAGTTAACGACATAGGGAAATACGTCATAATTATTACTGCTTAAACTATTAAAATTACATTAAAATATATTATGATTTCCATGAATTTAATGTGAATGATAAATGAAATTAGCTCGTGGCTAACATCCGCACGGATCTGTCGATCTTATGATCGGTTAAGCAGCATTTGGCGCGTGGATGGGTTATCATCTTGTCATGACGAGTTCCTTTGTGTTTCGGAAGGCACGTTAAATTGATGTCATTACGGGTATGAAGAGCTCGTGGCTAAGACAAAGCCGCGCGGATCGATCGATCATTAGGTCAAGCAACGCTTGGCGCGGTCGGTCGGTGGATGGGTGACCAATGACCATCTTGTCATAACGAGTTCTTCCGTGTTTCGGAAGGCACGTTAAATTGGTGGTTCCCGATTGTCATTTGAACATCCTTGGCAGTCGTTACGGGTAGTCAGAAGCCAGAAAGTCTTTCATTCTTGACATTAACCAGCTACCAAGCCAAGGAGTGTTGTGTTCTGCCGGGGCTGCGGGATTGTTCGAAAGAATTACCTTGCCCCTGGCACACAAAGGGCTCCCGAAGGAACACGGTGGGTTTTAGTCAGTAAAAGTCTGACACTCCTTCACGCTGTCACCCACATCTGATGATTTCCCATCGATAAAAAAAAGGAAGAGCTACTGCCCGCATCCGGATAAAATATAGCCTATATTACTCGGGGATAGTTTAGCTTCCCAACAGTGAAAGAATTTTTCAAATTGGTCCTGTAGTTCCGGAGTCTTTAGGGTACAAACAAACAAATATTTATTTCCTCTTTATTATATTAGTATAGATATTGTTACAGATAATATTTAAACTGTATAATTTATAGTTTCTAATAAAGATATTTCTTCTAAACAATAGACATGAAGATAGGTTATTGTACTACATTATTACCTTGACATTTTAATATATTCGTCACGCAGCCACATCGGCCATATTTGATTATTAGAAACGTCAAACGAAACGCCTGAGAAATAATATCAAGCTATTTTTTAGGGTTCCGTAGACGAGGGTAAAATGGGAGACAATTACTAAAACTTCGCTATCTGTCTGTCTCCAGGCTTTATCTCAAGAACCGTGATAGCTAGAAAGCTGAAATTTTCACAGATGATGTACAGACGACAGCAGGTCAACGTATACGAATCTGTCAAATTTTACCAATCAAACATTAACCTACCGCCATTGCGATAAGGTTGAAAATTTATTGCAGAAATTTGACAGATTGTGGTAACTTGATTTACTGTCGTCTGTACTTTTGTTGCCGCTATAACAACAAATAGTGAAAACCAGAATTAATTAAGTATTTTAGGAGGCTCCCAGACAACATATTTTAAACGTGATTCTTTTATAACGTGATTGTTTATAAATAGATGATGGTACGGAACCCTTCGTGCGCGAGCCCGACTCGCACTTGGCCGGTTTTTTTTTATTGTTATATAAATGTCAGCATTTAGAAGAGTGTGAGACAAAATAATGTGTCTTTCCTGATGCTTTAGACAAAAAAGGAAAATAATATTTTAATTTATGTGTATACCTGTCTAATTATTAGATTTTATCGACATTAGTTCAGCTGTTTTAGGTAAAAAGTCATCATATATACATATATGTGTTGCTGGGAAGTTTATTGCGCCACTTTTTCTTCTTCCCAGCAAAAACACATAGGAAGTGGTGAAGGGCGGGCGTTTTTGGGGCTGTCTCATGTAATTTTGACGTTCAAAAAGCGCTGTTTTTAGACAACTTTGAATAGATGCTTTTTGATTTTGAAAATAAGTAATTTCTTTGTTACAGTCAAACAGAACATGTCCGATCTGTCGCGGCAATGCCTCAGAATACTTCAACACTGCCGAGTGACTCGACAAACAAACGCACACACAGACAACACCCTGTATACTCGCTGACATCGCACCTGGANTAGAAAGTGCTGTTGTCAGCCTACTTTGAATGAATGCTTTTTGATTTTGATTTTATCACTATATTTTTTTTTGCATGGAAATCCCTCTTAATCCTACTAATATTATAAATACGAAAGTTGTTGAGAATGTATGTATGGATGTTTGCTACTCTTTCAGGCAAAAACTACTGATTTTGACGAAACTTGGCCATAATATAGCTTAAACATCAGGATAATATTTAGGTTACTACTTGTCTGGATAGAAGCAGTTGTTCCCACGGGACGCGAGTGAAACCGCTGGCGGAAGTTAGTATACATATAATAACGTCCTAGCCGATTGTCGGCCACGGCGGCTGTTCTCATATAAGGAGGTCAGCCAGCTGCGCAGGACATATTATAGT
>NWSH02000305.1:2355879-2366617 GCA_002382865.2 Heliothis virescens | reverse complement strand
CTATTCCCTCACTCTCATAACCCGATGGGACGGCACTCCGACACCACCGGAGAGAGATCAGGCTCAGGACCGACGTTAACGTGCTTTTCGATGCACGGAAAACCTAATATAATATAAAACCTAATATTTACATTAAAATAAAGATTTTATATATTGTATTTACTTCACATAATTGATTATTTTGCTAACAAAGTTTCACGGAAGATAACTTAAGCATAATTTTATTTATTTTATCATCACGATTTTGACTTGTAACAATTCGTTAAGCTTTAAAATCTGTTCCTAATATTATTTAGTCATACCTAGACTGAATTTTAAATGTATGATTCATAAAACTTAGACCAAAAAAAATACGTCTAGAATCTAATTAGCCTTCAACGAATCTTTATACTTTTTACAATAATTTAAACCTGAAGAGTTTGTTTGAACTCACTTATCTCAGAAACTTCTGGTCCGATTTGAGAAATTCTTGCAGTGTTGGATAGCCCATTTATTGACGAAGGCTATAAGCTTTTTTTTATCCGGGTGCGCGAAGTAGTTCTCACGGGACGTGGGGTGAAACGGAAGCTATTGCTTTATAATCACCACGCTCAAAGCGGAGGCGATTTTAGTATTTTTAAGTCAGTTTCCTCAAAATGTTTGCCTTCTCTGAATATCATTCTGATTAAAAAAAACTTAAACTAAAAACTAAAAGGCGTCAAAAAATTCCTCCCCATCGCTGTCGACCGGGAGCGTGCCCACAAGGCTGGCAGCATTGCCACGCTGGATGGCAATGCTTAGTCTTTGACCTAGGTAATAACCAGCCCTCTGGTCACGGGTAGCGTCAACCAGCCGCCTAGAAAGTTCTTTAAAAATAGAGTGTGTCTCTGAACATTAGGTACTTATCATCTGCCTAGCCTTTTCCTTACTATGTTAGAGTCGGCTTTCAGTCGAAACATCGTCCGTCAAACATCTTACCTACGATCGTCTTATCGACTTCCCGGATTTCAAATCTGTCGGTCACGTGATACCTGTCGCGAGTTTATACATTTTTCTCCATACAAAAAGTGCTCAGCGCAAGTTTTCACTTCAAAAATTATATTACTTAAAATCAAAAAGCATTTATTCCAAGTAGACTGAAAACAGCACTTTTCAAACGTCAAAATTACCTGAGACAGCTAAAAACGCCTGCCCTTCACCACTTCCTATGTATTTTTGCTGGGAACAAGTGGCGCAACAAGCTCCCCACTTATATTCGAACTCACATACCCCTACTTCAACGACAGATGATAAAAAAACTTTTTATTGCGAAATATCATAGTTTATACAGTTACATTTAAATTGTAAGAAGTTTCGGAGTTAAACAAGGACATCAGAAATTACTTTGTGGGATATTATAACCGCCAATCATAAGATCACGCCTCAAAAACATAAAAAAAACATTTTATATTTGAATTTCCCGCTTCTAGTGGTCGCATTCACCTTAACCACTAGACCATTCCAATAATGAAATCATCATGCTATAGTGACAATTGACACGGCCCACCCATCTCATTGTTGTGTGTAGAAGGTGACTTAACCTAACGCCCTCCGCCTACGGCTGTTACGATAATGATAGCATTCATGCATATTTGTTAGTTGTTTGTTCACTAGAACTAACACTTGGGTTTGCTTGTGGATTCTAGTTAATATTTTTAGTATGAATCCCGCTGTCCTACTAATCTATACTAATATTATAAAGATGAAGAGTTTGTTTGTTTGAACGCGCTAATCTCAGGAACTACTGGTCTGATTTGAAAAATTCTCTCAGTGTTACATAGCCCATTTATCGAGGAAGGCTATAGGCTACTTTTTATCCGGGTGAAACCGCTGGTAGAAGTTAATATGTTTTATAAATTCGAAAGTTTGTGAGGGTTTACGTATGTATGTTTGTTACTCTTTCACGCAAAAACTACGTGACACATTTTGGTGAAACTTTGCAGTAATATAGCTTATTTAACAGAATAACATACAGGTTACTTTTTTTAAACATTATAACAGTATTTCTCCACTAATTTAATGGATGTTATTATACATATAAACTTTGCTCTTCAATCACTCTATCCATTAAAAAAAATTCGTTCCGTAGTTTCAAAAATTTAGGCATACATAGGAATATAAGGACAGAGAAAGCAACTTAGTTTTATACTATGTAGTAAAGTTATACACATACAGACAGCAAAACAGACATCTTACATATTAACAAATCTTTGTATTAGAATAATTATTTAGTTTCATATGACTCACGATGACAGAATGACATACACACCAAGGATTGTTATTGAAGGTCGTTCAGAGAAAACAAATGATATAGCTGATGATCTTGACGAGGTATAGAAAGGGATGGGTGGCAGGTTGACGTGTTTTAATGGCTTTTAAAGGTCATTAACGCTTTATTTTTTTTTTGGATTATAATAACTGCCTCGTTAGTCCAGATGACGCATAGCCGACTGCTGTGCACGAGGTCTCGGGTTCGATTCCCGGGACGGGCCAAAATCGCTTTGTGGGTTTTAGAAACTTTCACAAAGCAGCCCGGAGTTGGAAGTTAGTGATTGATACACCCGTGCATCGTGTCGCACGTTGCAGTCGGTCCTGCTTGTAATCTCTCTCCGGTGGTGTCGGAATGCCGTCCCATCGCGCTATGAGAGTGAGGGAATAGGGAGTGCACCTGTGTCACAGCAAATGTGCAGCCACTATAATATGTCCTGCGCCGCTTGCTGATCTCCTTATATGAGAACAGTCGCCGTGGCCGGCTAGGACGGCATTATAAGCTCGCTCGCTCAGTAGTGGTCGAGTCGCTGAGTCATACACACACTATGTGCATGTATATTTACACACACACGTATGGGTCACCCGCTCGGAAGAGCTCGTGGCTAAGTCAAAGCCGCGCGGATCGATCTATCATAAGGTTAAGCATCGCTTGGCGCGGTCGGTCCGTGGGAATGGCCATCTTGTCATAACGAGTTCTTCCGTGTTTCGGAAGGCACGATAAACTGGTGGGTCCCGGCTGTCATTTAACATACTTTGGCAGTCGTTACGGGGTAGAGCAGAAGCCAGTAGTCTGCAACCAGTCTTACAGGGGTGCCAGGTTGTCCGGGTAACTGGGTTGTGGAGGTCAGACAAGCAGTCGCTCCATGTGGCACACTGGTTCTCAGCTGCATCCGGTTAGACTGGAAGCCGACCCTATATATAGTTGGGAAAAGGCTAGGCAGATGGTGAGTATTGCTCACCCGCTTACGTGAGATAACACAGCTATACCAGATTACTCTCAATAGTGTTACCTACCTTCAAACTAAATTACAAACCTAAACGTTTTAGTCATTTTACCTTGAAAGCGAAACAAACTCACTTTCCCATTTGTAATATTATTAGCTGTTTTCCCGCGGTTTTACTCGGGGAAACTTCTTTCTGTAATCGGACAAAATATAGCCTATGTTACCCGGGAATAGTGTAGCTTCCCAACAGCGAAATAATTTTTCAAATCGGTTCAGTAGTTTCGGAGCTTTTAAGGTAGGTAAAAAGAAACAAACTAAAAAATGTACCCTCTTTATTATATTACTATAGACTAGCTTCCGCCAGCGGTGTAACCTTCTCCCCGCACATGGATAAAAAATAGCGTCTAATGTAATTCTGATATTCAACGTCAAGTCTCATCAAAATCCGTCCAGTAGTTTTAATGTGTAGGAGTAACAAACCTACATCATCACAAACTTTCGCATTCATAATATTATTTAAGGAAGTTAAAATGACCTGACTAAGAATTAACTACGTCTTCAAATAACCTCAAAACATCGGTATTACCCAGTAGTGGACCATAAGGTCAGTATTTAATATATTTCTCAGCCGTGTCAATAGAAATGACTCAGACTCTCAAATGACCAAATGATTCAAGAAAATCATTGATATTATCATCTGCCTAGCCTTTTCCCAACTATGTTTGGGTCCGCTTCCAGTCTAACTGTATGCAGCTGAGTACCAGTGTGCCACATGGAGCGACTGCCTGTCTGATCACAACTCAGTTACCCGGTTAACACGATACCCATTGGTAAAACTGGTTGTCACACTTTCAGGCTTCTGACTACCCGTAACTACTGCCAAAGATGGTCAAATGACAGCCGGGACCCACCAGTTTATCGTGCCTTCCGAAACACGGAAGAACTTGTTGCGACAAGATGGTCACCTATCCAAAGACCACCCGCCAAGCTTTGCTTAACCTTATGATCGATCGATCCGCGCGGCTTTGACTTAGCCACGAGCTCTTCATCGGTAATACCCAGTAGCTAACAGTCACTATTTAATATATTTTACCCATGTCAACAGAAATGAGTCAGACACTCTCAAACGGCCAAATGATTCAACTAAGTCATTGATATGCGTAACTTTAATTTCCCTGAAGTTCGGCCAAAATTCTACAAGGTCTTATTGGTTTGAGCGAAAATCACGTAGGCTACACTTGTAGAGAGATAAATAATATATTCAGCTCAAACACGTCGCAAGAATTATGACGACATAAAGACAAGAGAAGAAAAGACAACACCGTTAAAAGCAAAAAAAGATTCGACGAATTGAGAATCACCTCCTTTTTAGAAGTAGGTTGAAAAAAGATATAGGAACATCAAGTGAACGTTCTCAAACCAACCTGACGGACTCACACGTGGAGTTGACCAAAAACTTCTAAACTTTGGGTTGTTTATTGAAAACCCATAAATCAATTTCAGTCCGGCCTAGTGTTCAGTCGTTGGTCTAGTGGTCGCATGTGTTGTGGGTTTTAGAAGCTTCCCAAAAAGCAGTCTGGAGTTTGGAAGTTGGTGGTGTTGCACCCCCGTGCCTGGGAGGGCATGTAAAGCCGTCGTCCTCGACTGTTACTCAGTAGCAGTCGTAGTTACAATTCCACGTCAGAGGTCGTCAGGAGGATTTGAGAAATCTCTGACACTAGGGCTTGTCAGGTGATTAAACAGCAACTCAGCTCACTTGATAAGAAGAAGAAGAAGTCCGGCCGACCCGGGAATCGCACCCAGGGTCTCTACAAGGCAGTCAACCTTGGGATAACTAGACCATTCTTCCATTAAAGATTCCAGTCGGCTTCTAGTCTAACCAGATGTAGCTGAGTACCAGTGTGCCACATAGAGTGGCTGTTTATCCAGCCTCCTCAATCCAGTTATCCAAGCAACCCTTGGTTGACTTTCTGGCTTCAGTCTAGCCGCAACGACTTCTAGAAAGTCAAATACACAGTCGGGACCCCCCAATTTAACGTGCCTGCCGAAACAAGAACGAACGCGTCATGACAAAATGGTTACCCATCCACGGATCGACCACGCCAGCTTTTCTTAACCTTATGATCGGTTGACCCGTGCAGCTATTACTTAGCCTCCATTCATTATAATACTACTTAGTAAGATTAGTAGGTCAAAAAGATTTCTTCATCTTCATATCGATAAAACGATTAATTTTTATTCCGAACATAGGAAGTTACGCGATTCATAAGACCATTGACATGTCAAACCAGTTTCTTGTTACCAATCATTACAACCAATTACAGTAATTATAACCACGCAAACTACACAATAGTCTATAATAGATCGATTCTAATAATCTTTATTTACATATATTTACAACATTCGAAAAGAAAAAAAAAAACTTAAACTAAAACTAAAAAGCGTCAAAGAATTCCTCCCCGTCGCTGTCGACCGGGACCGTGCCCAAAAGGCTGGCAGCATTGCCACGCTGGATGGCAATGCTTAGTCTTTGACCAAGGTAATAGCCAGCCCTTTGGTCACGGGTAGCGTCAACCAGCCGCCTAGAAAGTTCTTTAAAAATAGAATGTGCATTCGGACCCCACGACCCGAGGGTTTCAACCCCAAACGGTTCAAAAATATAGTTTCCAACAAGGCTACTATATTTTCGCCGTTTGAGGTTCCCCGCAGCCGCAGCGGCAGCAGCAGCACAACACGATTCTTGCACAGTTTAAATATATGTGATGATGATGATGATGGCGTCCTAGCCGATTGCCGGCCACGGCGGCTGTTCTCATATAAGGAGATCAGCCAGCTGCGTAGGACATATTATTGTGCACAAGCATTTGCGCAGACACAGGTGCACTCCCTATTCCCTCACTCTCATAACCCAATGGGACGGCAATCCGTCACGACCGGAGGGAGATCAGGCGCAGGACCGACATTAACGTGCTCACCGATGCACGGGTGCATCAATCACCAACTTCCAACTCCGGGCTGCTTTGTGAAACTTTCTAAACCCCACAAAGCGATTTTGGCCCGTCCCGGGAATCGAACCCGAGACCTCGTGCACAGCAGTCGGCTATGCGACCACTAGACCAACGAGGCAGTCAGCTGCATACAGTTAGACTGAAAGCCGACCCCAACATAGTTGAAAAACGGCTAGGCAGACAATAAAAGCTATCTAAAAATATGCTTAAAACAGCAGATTACACTCCATTGCAAAATAATGTAGTACACATACAATTTGAAGAAATATGATACAATATTATGAAAGTATTTTGTTTTGAATCACGCGGAGTTACGAAATATTAAAAGCCCGTATTATGATCACGTCATAATGTGTGTTTTATAGCCTTAGCCAAGATTATGGACGTCCTTTCTCTCCTGGAATTTCGTAACCTGTGAATAAGGGCTTACTAATATGAAGTACAGACAACAGCACATCAAGTTACCACAATCTGTAAAATTTCTGCAATTGATTTTCAACCTTATCACAATGGAGGTAGGTAAATGTTCGATTGGTAAAATTTGACAGATTCGTATACGTTGACCTGCTGTTGTCTGTACACTATAATATTGCACAGGGTTTTACCCGCGTCCCGGGTGTGCTAGTTTCTGTATCCGGACAAAAAATAGCTTATCTACATTTTACTCAGATGTTAAGTAAGTATGTGCCTACTGACTGTACTGAAGTTAGATCAAAATCAGTTTTTTAGTTTGTGATTGAAAGAGTAACAAAACATCAAAATATTCATTCAAATAGTGAACTTCATAATTTAATATTGCTTAGTGTGATTTCCTTAATTTTAATAAACAAAAACTTTTATCATCGGCTAGCCTTTTTAGAAGTTAATACAATTAATTTATTGGCAATTTAACGACCTAACTATCAGATCTAGGTAAGTATTCATGCTCAGATTATCTACGTAAGACCAGAAACTTTTCAATTTTAACTTTCGTAATAATATAAGTATAAATAATAAGTTCTAATAATAGCACCAAAAAAAATCGCAACTTAACCCATATTTTTGCATCACAGTATACCGAATCTATTCAAAACGGTATCACAATATATTTATTTAAAAGCTCTAAATTCAATAATTACACAGTACCCACCATATATAAGTTTTTTGACAAATTATCACGATACCTTAAAAAGCAGTTGATAATTTAAGTGGGTGGTCTAAATTGATTTCACCCACTGGCTAACCTTATTAGAAAGGATTAGGCGCCCCATCTATTTACTGTTGGGTAACTTATTGTTGAAGATAACAAGGTCTAAAGATACTAAAAAACTAAATTCTTTTTAATTTTTAGGGTTCCGTACCCAAAGGGTAAAACGGGACACTATTACTAAGACTTCGTTGTCTGTCTGTCTCCACGCTGTATCTCACTAACCGTGATAGCTAGAAAACTGGTTTTTTACAAATGATGTATTTCTGTTGCCGTTATAACATCAAATACTAAAAATTAAAAAAAAAATTAAGGGGATGGGGTACGGAACCCTTCATGCGCGAGTCCAACTCGCACTTGGCCGGTTTTTCGTAAATGGAGCGACTGCCTGTCTAACCCTACAACCCAGTTACCCAGGCAACCCGATCCCCATTGGTAAGACTGGTGATCAGACTTTCTGGCTTCTGACTACCCGTAACGGCTGCCGCAGATGTTCAAATGACAGCCGGAAACCAACTATTTAACGTGTCTTCCGAAACATGGAAGAACTCGTCATGACAAGACGGTCATGGTCACCCATCCACGGACAGACCGTGCCAAGCGTTGCTTAACCTTATGATCAATCGACCCGTGCGGCTGTTACTTAGCCACGAGCTCATTTCATATTTGATTCATGGATATCACGAGAGGATTTAATGTAATTTTAATAGTTTTGTAGCAATAATTATGACGTATTTTCCATTGTGTCGTTAACTGTTACATCCTATACATTAGATCCGTTTATATTGAAGGAAAAAACACATACTTTACATTGTTATATGTGCCATCAATCTATGGGGATTTCTTAGAATTTTGGCATTCTAGACGTTTATACCGTTTCTCTTACGTATGGGGAAAACTTACCTTAACGTAAACCGCTCACTAAAGAACTGCAAACCGGCCAAGTGCGACTTGGACTCGCGTACGAAGGGTTCCGTACCATTATCCATGAAAAATTAACGTATCTATTATCTTCAACTAGCCAAAATACAATTTTTTTCGGGCAGCAAAAAATAACTTTGTTTTTCATAAAAATGTATGAATAATTTGCTGTTTCACACGTTTATTGTATGGGGACCCCCCTTAATAGTTATTTATTTTTATTATTTAGTATTTGTTGTTATAGCGGCAACGGAAATATATCATTTGTGAAAATTTCAGCTTTCTAGCTATCACGGTTAATGAGATACAGCGTGGAGACAGATAGACAGACAACGAAGTCTTAGTAATAGGGTCCTGTTTTACCCTTTGGGTGCGGAACTCTAAAAAAAATTCAGGCTCTTGATTATCTGTGTACTTAATTCAATTGGTTCAGTTCTTTTGGAGAATAAACGCGACAGAAGGACAAGAGTTATTTTCACATTTATAACATTAGTCAAAATTATAAAACACTAGCTTCCGCCAGCGGTTTCACCCTCTTCCTGAGAGAACTTCTCCCCACACCCGAATAAAAAATAACCTATTGCCTTCCTCGATAAATGGGCTATCTAACACTGAAAGAATTATTCAAATCGGTTTATTAGTTCCTGAGATTAGCGCGTCCAACTAACTAAACAAACAAACTCTTCAGCTTTATAATATTACTACAATATAGCAATAGTTTAGAACCTAGCGAGATACATAGTAATCTCACAGTATTTACAATCTTACGGTGACATTTATACGGCTAACAAGAACAAATGCACGCACGCATTTCCTCATGCAGTTTTCCTTCTCATCGGTGACCCTGACCCACTGCCATTAACCTTCTATCCAGGATCTGGTCTCTCAGGATAATACGCTCATAAATTGACAAGTCTAAAGGATATAGACAGTCCTTATTTATGCTACTTAATGTATATCTATACTAATATTATAAAGCTCAAGAGTTTGTTTGTTTGAACGCGCTAATCTCAGGAACTACTTGTCTGATTTGAAAAATTATTTCTGTGTTAGATAGCCCATTTATCGAGGAAGGTTATAGGCTACTTTTTATCCGGGTGCGCGCAGTAGTTCCCACGGGAAAGCGGGTGAAACCGCTGGCGGAAGCTAGTTTACTTATTAACCTTAGGTACTTAGGGCTTTTACAGATAAAGGTCTAGATAATGCAATAGCTTTTTTTTTATTTTGTCATTTTTTCTACGGAATTATCTGTCAGATAACTATCGAGAGTTTTATCTGGAACCGGTGAAATGGGCCCTTAGTGTTTATCTACGATCTATAAAGTGTACATATAAACATTACATAATACTTGTTATAAATGAGTTAGTAAGTCTGTCTGTCAGTATTTTACGCCTAAACTGCTCGACTGATTGAAATGATTTTTTTCACATAGTGGTCTAGAGCCTGAGAAATGACGAGGCCTATATTATTGTCCGAGTGCGGTAAGTTGTTTTCTTGAGATGCGAACGGGACATTGGTTAACAACTAGTGTGGAAGCAACCACGTTTTTCTGTTGAAAATTATAATTTAAAAAAATCGGCCAAGTGCGAGTTGGACTCGAGCATGAAGGGTTCCGTACCCCATCCCCCTTATTTTTTTTCTTCATTTTTATTATTTGTTGTTATAGCGGCAATAGAAATACATCATTTGTGAAAATTTCAGCCTTCTAGCTATCACGGTTAGTGAGATACAGCGTGGAAACAGACAGACAGACCGACNGCATGAAGGGTTCCGTACCCCATCCCCCTTATTTTTTTTCTTCATTTTTATTATTTGTTGTTATAGCGGCAATAGAAATACATCATTTGTGAAAATTTCAGCCTTCTAGCTATCACGGTTAGTGAGATACAGCGTGGAGACAGACAGACAGACAGACAGACAGACAGACAACGAAGTCTTAGTAATAGGGTCCCGTTTTACCCTTTGGGTACGGAACCCTAATAAAGTACGTTGGAAAAATAAATTTTTTACTTTACAAAAAAAATGACAAAAGCTTATCAAAACTTCAAAACACATTTTTTGTGTTGCTCAGTAAAACTGCATGCAAGTGCACAATTGACGTTTAAACTAAAAATGTAGCTTTTTTGCAAGAAACTGGTCATCATATCATACAATCTTAAAAACCCATAAAATTCCTGGACAAAGGACTACCTACTCAAAAACAAGACTATATTAAAATATATACTTACTTTTGCATATCATCATCTGCCTAGGATTTTCCCAATTATGTTGGGGCAGCTTCCAGTCTAACCGTATGCAGCTGAGTACCAGTGTGCCACATGGAGCGACTGCCTGTCTGATCTCCTCAACCCAGTTACCCGGGCAACCCGATACAACTTGGTAAGACTGGT
>NWSH02000305.1:2342219-2355756 GCA_002382865.2 Heliothis virescens | reverse complement strand
GGGCAACCCGATACAACTTGGTAAGACTGGTTGTCAGACTTTCTGGCTTCTGACTACCCGTAACTACTGCCAAAGATGGTCGAATGACACCCGGGACCAGTTTATCGTGCCTTCCGAAACACCGAGGAACTCGTTATAACAAGATGTTCACCCATCCACGGCCTAGCTGTTGCTTAACTTTATGATCTGTCCATCTGCGTGGTTTTGACTTAGCCACGAGCTCTTCAACCGCGAGATATGATTTTAACCAGCTACACAAAAAAGCAGGAAAAAGCTGCCTATATTTGTAATCTAAAAATAACTATCAACGAAAGCGGATCTCAACGGCACTGGAAATTCCATCCAGGTCATAAAGCTGATGACAAATCCATGACATCAAAGATAGGTGCTATCTGCATAATTCATGTATTTAAAGGGCAGAATATAGCAGCCATTTACAAGTTAAATTATCTTTGAAATCATGCTAGTTTTAGTACATTGAACTAATTATATGACACCATAGTTGAATGTGTAATGTTATTTAGTCGTTAATTTTAACCGATTTTTTGAAAAGATAGAAAGTGACTAATTTAGGAATATCCTTCGTCATTTGTCCTTTTTAGGGTTCCGTACCCAAAGGAATACAATAACAATAACGTCTTGTGTTACAAGCCATTATAACTGCATCGTTGGTCTAGTGGTCGCCACTGCCGTGCACTGATTTTTTTTTAACGATGGGAAATCATCATTATGACCCCTCTTGCTGTGGGTCACCGAGTGAGGGAGTGTCAGACTTTTACTGACTAAAACCCACCGTGTTCCTGCGGGAGCCCTTTGTGCGCCAGGGCCGTGGTAACTCTTTTGAACAACCCGCAGCTCCAACAGGCTCTGGCCCTAGTGGGCCCCGCAGGGGCCGTGCACTGGTCTCGGGTTCGATTCGCGGGTGTAACACCGCCAACTTCCAGACTCCGGGCTTCTTGTGAAAATGTATAAAACCTACAAAGTGATTTCGGCCCGACCCACAATAGGACCCCATAGGTACACAACGAGTTCTTCCGTGTTTCGGAAGGCACAATAAATTGGTGTGTCCCGGCTGTCATTTGAACATCGCTACGGGTAGTCAGAAACTAGTAAAGCCATGTATTCACTGAGAAACAATTGTTTATAAACACTGTTTCAGAAACAAAATCTACGTGTTTCTGAAACAAATAATTTTGTTTCAGAAACATATAATTTTGTTTTTGAAAAGAGAGTTACCGAAACATTGTTGCTGTAAACATCTGCGTGATGTTCATAATCATAATCATAATCATAATAATCATTTATTTCTGTAAACATGTGTGTACATACAATTGTTATACAATTAGCATGCAAGATATAACTTAGAAATAGTCCAGCCATGTTTAGCCTCCTATAGCGGCGTACAGAAATACATAAAAAAAATACCTTAGGCTACATAGCTATATCAAATAAGCAAGTTTCATTCATGGATAATAACTGGGCAAGCTTAATGGAAAAGTAAAACAAATATATAAAAAATAGAAAAAAAAATGAATAAACTAATTATGTGTAAAATTATCATTTAAAAAATCAGCAACATTATAATAAGCCTTTTCAGCTAGGAGCTTCCTAAGTTGGTTTTTGAATGCATTACTATTTAGCTCTTTTAATTGTTTAGGCAATTTATTAAAGATGATTGGAGCCATGCAAATGATACTTTTGCGCATTAATGCAGTTCTCGCTTTATGCAAACATAGTTTGGTGTTGTCGCGTCTATTGCGAGTAAGTTTGTCTTGCAGACGTGGGAATAACTTCGGGTTCGATCTCACGAACAATGCCACTTCCAATATGTACATACACGGAAGTGTTAGAATTTGGTATTTTTGAAAATATGATTTGCAACTATCTGTTATTTTTAATCTAAACATAGATCTTATACACCTCTTGTTTCAGAAACTGTGTTTATAAACAATTGTTTCCCAGTGAATACATGGCTTTAGTCTGACAACCAGTCTTACCAAGTCCCGGTTGCTCGGGTAACTGGGTTGAGGAGATCAGATAGACAGTAGCTGCATGTGGCACACTGGTACTCAGCTGCATACAGTTAGACTGGAAGCCGACCCCAACATAGTTGGGAAAAGGCTAGACAGATGACCGCGCAAGACTAAATTTTGACTGTCTTTTTAAATTTTAAATATAAACTGGTTTTCTATTATAATACTCAAAACTAGTAGCAGCATTGTTCTTATCAATATAAAAGATCTTTATATGAGGCGGTCTCGTCTTTATATTATTCAGTAGATAAATATAATATTATTTTATATTCTGTGAATGCCGTCAAAAAACAAACACAAAATTCGTAACTGCTTTTTCGGGTTCCTTACCCAAATAGTAAAATGGGACCTTACTACTGAGACTTCGCTGTCCATCTGTCTGTCTGTCCGTCAGTCAGTCTATGCGTCTAATCTTCCGTTCGTCTATTCGTCTGTCAGTCCGTCCTTCTGTCAGTGGTTTCACCCGCGACTCATGAAAACTACTTCGCGCACCTGGATATACAGTACTCTATATCTAGATTAGCGCGTTCAAACAAATAAACTCTTCAGCTTTATAATATTAGTATAGATTCGTTCGGCTGTTAAGTTACATTATTAACCGTCATAAGATAAAGATGTCATCTAAAGGTCTATGATATCACCAGATGATTAAGTATTTAAGTCATATTTCGATGATGTTATTAATATAACCTTTAACTTAGATTATAATTTTAGCGTATAAGTATGGTAATTTTGGACTCAATCCGTAGTAATCCCCTAAACGTAGTTGGGAAAAGGCTAGGCAGATGATGACTTAAGACTGAACTGGGAACCCAGGTCTTTAACTATACACCGTATTCCTGAGGATATGCATTAATTTTGAATAATACTTCTATAGCTCTTGGAAAACATTTCGTACAAAAGAAGTAGTAGTTTAAATGGCATAGTTTTTAAGTTATTGGTAATTTAAGTTTAACCAATTTAATTATGTTTTGCTTTAAGAAAGTCTTTATTTGTGAGATGTTGCCACTTTGTGCAGCCAAAACTATCAAAGAGGTAGGTATAAGGTAAAGAGTAATTCATATTAGATAAATTTCATCTAAGCATTAAGTTTGTATATATGTATTTTTTTTGGAATTTCTTATAATCCATAGTAAAAAATGGTCAATTTAATGAACTGAATAACATGCCGAAGTTAATGTATAACCTCAGGAACACGGTGTATATGCATAGGTATGGACGCTATGACCTATTACCAACAAAGAGTTGAATAACAATTAAGTCAGCTTTAGTAAGAGGTAGAAAATTTCATCAAATACCATTCAACTTAGGTATAAGCATTTAAATCAGAAATAACGAAATGTTTTTCAATTATAGGGTTCCGCAGTAAATGAGAAAAACCACTTTCGTGATTACGATACGATTAGCTATCATAGTAGATTGTTATATGGTTTTGGAGATAAATGATTTATACTTGTTCTAATCTATACTTATACTTTAATATTATAAAGCTGAAGAGTTTGTTTGTTTGTTTGTTTGTTTGAACGCGCTAATCTCAGGAACTAATGGTCCGATTTGAAAAAATCTTTGAGTGTTAGATAGCCCATTTATCGAGGAAGGCTATAGGCTTTTTACCCGGGTGCGCGAAGTAGTTTCCACGGGAAAGCGGGTGAAACCGCTGGCGGAAGCTAGTGATTTATACTTGTTCTAATAATAAATAATTTGTATTATAAACTGTTTACAACTCGCTTGAAATAAACTAAATATTTAATATTTATATAATTAAATTTTTTTTTCTATATATTTTCGATATATTACGAAAAAAAAAAAAATATAAAAAGTAAAAGAAATACACAACACTTTAATATTTCACTGAAACTATTGCTGATTTTCGGTACCTTCAGTACGTCCCCTGATGGAAGACCTGATCCTCTGCATGGTAGTCATCGCGATTTCCTGCTGAATCCATGCGCGGTGACAGTTCCTGTACATTCGCAGGCCAACATAAACTGCTACTAGTCCAATAATGGCTAAAACAATGTAGGTTACCATGCTGAGCCGGTCCACGTGTCCTCCAATACCTTTCAGCAGAGCATCATTATTGCCTCCAGCCGCGCTTTGGCTGAGGAAGACTTGTTCCTTTTCCACAGTTGACCGACACATTATAATTTATTATCGATTTATGCTGAAATAAAATGCTGAAAACTGAAACTAGTAACTATCCCCTTGGCACAGCCCATAGCAGGGTCGCCATGTAATGTTGGGGTTCCTAGAGGGTTGTTTAAAAGGAAACAACCACATTCGGTGACTACTATTTAATGACTAAATATAATATTATAATATAAAATACACGTTATAAAGTAAAGTGAATACTCAGCACTACATGCGCTGTTATAAGAGAGCTTACATACTTACTAATATAAAAGAACATACACATTATATTATTACACTTCACAGTATCCTCACACCTTTTCCAACTCACACTTGACCATTTTTTTATTTTCTTTGCACACCCATCTAGTTTGAAACCGGCTCCTCTGCCAGACGGATGCAATTGACCCCTGACCCCATACCAAGCATTTTACTTTTGTATAATTAATTATATACTACCTTTTTTTTTATATATGAAATGTCATTTTCATAAGATCATTATTAAATTTGGGATGTATTTTACGTATAAATAAAGTAAAAATTATACGATCTTGGTAAAAATCATCTGCCTAGCCTTTTCCCAACTATATTGGTGTCGGCTTTCATACTTACTGGATGCAGCTGAGAACCACCACATAGAGCGACTGACTTCTAATCTATTGATCTTGGCAAAAAATAAGTTAAAAATTACATGAGACAGCCCCAAAACGCCCGCCCTTCACCACTTCCTATGTGTTTGTGCTGGGAAGAAGAAGTGGCGCAACAAACTCCCCAGCAACACAAGTCTGTCTGTTAGATTTGAAGAATCTTAATACAATGTAAAGGCTCGATTCGACTGTAGAACCAGTATCTAAAATGTCCGCGAAATTGCAATCTTTGTGCGCCGATGCGTACACATTTTTTTGCCGCAAATCCACACAATTTGTATAACCTCGGAATTACATATTCCCGTATCATCTGCCTAGCCTTTTCCCAACTACGTTGGAGTCGGCTTCCAGTCTAACCGGATGCAGCTGAGAACCAGTGTTTTACATGGAGCGATGCCTGTCTGACCTCTTTTAGACACACCTCAGTCACCCGGACACCTGGCACCCCTTGGTATAGACTGGGTTGTCAGACTTTCTGGCTTTCTGACTACCGTAAGATGCCAAAGATGGCCAAATGAACAGCCGGGGACCCCAGTTTATCATGCCTTCCGAATCACGGAAGAACTCGTTATGACAAGATGGTCACCCATCCACGGACCGACCGCGCCAAGCGATGTTTAACCTTATGATCGATTGATCCGCGCGGCTTTGACTTAGCCACGAGCTCTTCAATGTTTTCAATTCCAATGTTACTTGAGCATAGTTTAGTAATATCTTTGGCAGGTTACGGGTAGTCAAAAACCAGAAAGCATGATGAGTCTTACAAAGAGGTTTCGGGTTGCCCGGGTAACTGGGTTGCGGAGGTCAGATAGGCAGTCGCTCCATGTGAACTGTGAACAAAACATTGCTGTGCTACATATTAATTTATTTTCCTCTATCCATCCTTTTTAGGGTTCCGTATCCAAAGGGTAAAACCCTATTACTAAGACTTCGTTGTCTGTCTGTCTGTCTGTCTGTCTTCAGGCTGTATCTCATTAACCGTGATAGCTAGAATGCTGAAATTTTCACAAATGATGTATATCCGTTGCCGCTATAACAACAAATACTAAAAATAAATTATTAAGGCTGTTGATTTATATGAATTAATTGCAAAATTGTATACTAGTAGCGCCATCTATTAGAAATAATGTGCAACTTAAGTAACTCACACTTGACCATTCCTATTGTACTTTTTTCATAGATAATGGTACGGAACCCTTCGTGCGCGAGTCCAACTCGCACTTGGCCGGTTTTCTTTTTATTATTTTTCATTTATTTAGTTCTTATATACACAGCTTAAACCTAATACAGCGCATTAAAAAACTGATCCTCATCGCTGTCACGCTATTCATCCTTTAAAAAAACTATAGCATTCCATAGTGTATTTATTACAAAACTCCACAGTAACATAGTAGCTATGCGGTTCGCCCACGTCTACACGTATCCGGATTCGACTCACCGTTCAAAACAAGGTTCATAACTATACCTCTTAATAACATTATTGTTTACTAGCTTCTGCCCGCAGTTTTACTCGCTTTCCGAGGGAACTTATTCTTGTACAGACGACAGCAGGTCAACGTATACGAATCTGTCAAATTTTACTAGTCGAACATCAACCTACCTCCATTGTGATAAGGTTGAAAATCGATTGTAGAAATTTGACAGATTGTGGTAACTTGATGTGCTGTCGTCTGTACCAGGATAAAAAGTCGCCTATATATTATTCTGATGTATCTATATTACTACATATAAAAATCAAAGTCCTGACTGACTCATAAATCAGGGCCCAAACCCGTGAACCTATAAAGATGAAATTTTGCACAGAGGTTCATCTTAAAACCCTCACGGGAGATAAGAAAGGATTTCCTGAAATTCCCACGGGAACGGGAAAAATGAATTATAAGTTTTACGCGGGCGAAGCCGCTGGCGGAAGCTAGTAACAATATAAAATTGAAGAGTTTACTTGTTTTTGTTCGTTGAAAGTAATAATCTCAAGAACTACTGATCCTATTTGAAGATTATTTCAGTTCATAGCCCTTTTATCGAGGAAGGATAAAGGAAGGCTATTCTTTACCCGTGCGTGGAGTAGATCCCATGGGAAAGCAGGTGAAATCGCTGGCGGAAGCTAGTAAGCTATATTACTGCCAAGTTTCATTAAAATCCGTTGAGCCTTTTATGCGTGAAGGAGTAAAATATACAGACATCCTTACAAACTTTCGCTTTAATAATATTTATATAGTAGGATTCTTTGTCATCATTTTAAAAGATTATTATGCAGATAAGCTATTCATTATATTTCTGCAATTAATTTAAGGACTTTGTGGCTCCAGTGAGACGTTATTTTTGTTTCAAGGTCATGCGTTGGATGGGTGAAATAAGAAAGAAAATTCAAGGATAATTTAAGTGCCTAGGTAGACCAAGTTCGTGGCTAAGTCACAGCTACACGGGTCAATTATCATAAGGTTAAGCAACACTTGGCGCGGTCCGTGGATGGGTGACCATCTTGTCATGACGAGTTCCTCCGTGTTTCGGAAGGCAAGTCCCGGCTGTCGTTTGAACATCTTTGGCTGTCGTTACGGGTGACAACCAGTCTTACTAAGGAGTATCGTGTTGCCCAGGTGACTTAGTTGTGGAGGTCAGATAGGCAGTCGCTCCATGTGGCACACTGGTACTCAGCTGCATACAGTTAGACTGGAAGCCGACCCCAACATAGTTGGGAAAAGTAGGGCTGATATTAATCCCAGGAGAAATAGGATAAATTAATCTTTAAGATAGGTATTTCTTTTAATGATGAAACCAAAAAGTTGTTAGAGAAAGTAAAATGACATATTTAACTTAAGAATGTTAGGTCTAAGGTCAAAGTCACGTAAGTAACGAACTAAAAACCTAAATACCATAGTTATGCAATAATCAATGTATTATTAATAGTCTGAATAATTCAATAATAATAATATTATCATCATCATCACAAGAAACAAACCCACCGATCGATCATAAAGTTAACGCTTGGCGCGGTCGCTCCGTGGATGGGTGACCATCTTGTCATAATGAGTTCTTCTGTTTTTCAGAAGGCACGATAGACTGGTGGGTCCCGGGTGTCATTTGACCATTTTTGACAGTCGTTACGGGTAGTCAGAAGCTAGAAAGTCTGACAGCCAGTCTTACCAAGAGGTCATACAGGTAGTGGCTCCATAGAAAATAGTAGTTATCAAATGCATCCGGTTAGATTGGAAGCCGACCCCAACATAGGTAGTCGAGAAATGGCTGGGTAGATGATGATTCTAATGTTTTGCAATCAAAGTCTTATATCCACTGCTGGATAAAGGCCTCAACCATCTTAGGGAGTGACGGTATCAGCCCTGGGCTGCTGAGCATGCATGTGAGTCAGAGCAGTGTGGGATATTTTTAGCTNACACTGGTTCTTGGCCGCATCTAGTAAGACTGGAAGCCGACCCCAACATAGTTGGGAAAAGGCTAGGCAGCCTCGTGCGATACACGGAAGAATTCGTTATAACAAGATGGTCACCCATCCACGGACCGACCGCGCCTAGCGTTGCTTAACTTTATGATCGATCGATACGCGCGGCTTTTACTTAGCCACGAGCTCTTCAAAAAATAAAATGACAACCGGAACTTTTGATTTCTTCTTCTTCTTATCTCACTCGCTGCAGGTTTAATCACCTGACAAGCCCTAGTGTCACAGTTTTCTCAAATCCGCCTGACGGCCTCTGACGTGGAATTATAACTACGACTGCTACTGAGTAACAATCGAGGACGATGGCTTTACGTGCCCTCCCAGGCACGGGGGTGTAACACCGCCAACTTCCAAACTCCAGGCTGCTGTTTGTGAAAGCTTCTAAAACCCACAAAGCTATTTCGGCCTGGCCCGGGAATCGAACCCGAGACCCGTGGCATGGCAGTCGCGCTATGCGACCACTAGACCAACGAGGCAGTTGGGACTTTTGACGTAACGATATTTAATGTGCCTTCTGAAACACGGAGGATTTTAGTTGTGAAATCTAAGTATGTCACCCATCCAAGTATTGACCTGCGTCATCAGCTTAACCTTGATTGACCCCTTGTAACTTTAAACTTTATAAGGTAGCAGATATCTTTTATTTTCACCCATTAGTAATATATGACAACATCTGTTATTGTGTCACAAAAAAGAAAAAGTATGAAATTAACTATTATTAGATAATAATAAAAGATATTGTAAATATCAACATATTAAATCTAAAACGGCAGATGTTTTTTTTTCTTATATATAAACAAATAAACGGAAAAGTGAAATCGGATTCGCGCACGAAGGGTTCCGTACCATATCTATAAATATAAAAAAACTCATTTTTTGTATGACCCCAAAACCAAAGTCAAATCATTTACTTTATTTAAGCCTTTACAAGAACTTATGAATGTCAAATATTTAACTTAGGTTGATTGTAATTGCCGTATGACAAAAGTAGCTTCCTATGGAGAAGAACGGGCAAGAAATTCCATAATAATATGTATTTTATACTAGTTTTCATATATTTGTTGTTAAAGCGGCAACAATAATATATTATCTGTGAATATTTCAATTGCTAGCTATCACGGTGCTTGAGATACAGTCTGTTGACAGACAAACGGACGGTGAAGCCTTAGTCAAAGGTTCCCGTTTTGCCCTTTGGGTACGGAACCCTAAAAACATCAGGTGTTTTATATATAAACAAAAAAAAACTGCCTAATGGTTAAGTAAGAATATTTTCCGCATATTATTATGACCTGTCTAGCCTTTCCCCTCGTTGCCTGCCTCGTTGGTCTAGTTGTCGCATAGACTGCTGTGCACGAGGTCTTGGATTCGATTCCCGGGGCGGGCCGAAATCGCTTTGTAGGTTTTAGAAACTTTCACAAAGCAGCCCGGAGTTGGAAGTTGGTGATTGATACATCCGTGCATCGGAGAGCACGTTAATGTCGGTCCTGCGCCTGATCTCTCTCCGGTCATGTCGGATTGCCGTCCCATCAGGTTATGAGAGTGAGAGAATAGGGAGTGCACCTGTGTCTGCGCAAATGCTGGTGCTCTATGACATGTCCTGCGCAGCTGGCTGATCTCCTTATATGAGAACAGCCGCCGTGGCCGGCAATCGGCTAGGATGCCATTATTAGCCTTTTCCCAATGATGTTGGGGTCAGCTTCCAGTCTAGATGTATGCAGCTGAATACCAGTGTGTCACATGGAGCGACTTCCTGTCTGTGAAAAACCCTGTACTAGAATGAAATATATTATAGCACAGAATAACGTTGCCTTTTATTAGTAAAAGTTTTTTCAAAATCGGTTCAGATCCAGAAATTATTCCCTACAACATCACAAACTTATTAACTTTATAGTTTAACTAGCTTAGCTACTCGGCGCATCCGGATAAGAAGTAGTACTATAGCCTTCCTCGATAAATAGGCTATCTAACACTGAAAGAATTTTTCAAATCGGCCCAATAGTTCCTGAGATTAGCGCATTCGAACAAACTCAGACGTAATAATATCAGCACACATTTAAATAATTTCTATCTTAATATGTAAAGACAACTTTAAGTGAGGAAATAGTAACCTATACATTGCTTCAAGCACATGAAATACAAACAAGCAATTCAGGGCCTATAACGAGTTTATAATTACAAATTGATAATTACCAACTTCCTATCACAATTAAAGTTTAATTAGTTATTGCAAAAAATAAGTTAATCTTTTTATTACTGTGATTTTGTAATTAAGTTGTGGAATTATACACATGAAAAAAATAAAAAGAAAATAAATAAATAATTTGAGACAATGGCTCAGATATATTATATGTAAATAAAAAAAAACGTTTTTAATAAAAAATCTCCAGTTACCAGTACAGTAATTTTTCGTTAAAAAAAACAAATAAATACATTATTATTTCTATCAACCAAATTTTCATTAGTATAAACGTATGCATTACTATTTCATACTGCGGGTTCACTCGTATCCTGAGGGAACTTTATGCACCCTTGTAAATAGCCTCATTTTATACTATCTCCATAACGAATTCAATTTAAATAGGTCCAGCATTTTAATAGCGACTGCGTTTTAATACTCAAAAATAAAAAAAAATCGCATTTATTTATTACGAATTACAACTCCTACTATTGGGTTAGTTTTTTTATTAATTTTAAATTAATTATATTTAATAAAAAAACTACATTATATTGTGACACTATTTTTTGTTTTTTTTTTTAAATTAAATATTAAAAAAGTAATTATAAGTTTAATAAAATGAATACCAACAAAATAAAAAAAAATAAAAGAAAAAAAAACAAAAAAAAAACAGAAAAAATAATAATAATGATTCAGCACACATTTCCAACATATAGTACGAAAAGGCGAGGTCAACACAATTTCATAAACGTTTGTATATAAGCCTCCGTCGCATCTCAGATGAGGTTGTTCTTATCTGTCGAACGAAAGTGCTACGCCAAGTGCGAGCGGAAAAAAAACGAGAAAAAATAATAATAATAAAAAAAAAATCTCATCTGTGATACGTATTAAGCAAAGTTTTATCGTGAATATTTTCAGTGTATTGTGATTGTCAGTGTGGAGTGGTTGCCGTGATAATTTTATGTGAGTTTTTTTTTATCTTGATTTTTTTCTTTTTACTATTTTTTTTGTTTTTTCTTTTAATTTTTTTCCGGTGAATAAAGTGTGAGTTTTCGTGTTTTTTGGTAGTTTTTGGACGCGCGTTTATGTCTATTGTATGTGAATTTTATTTTGTTTTCGTAATTTTAATTTTAGATTTTTATTTTATGGAAATATATTTTTATTTTTTACTATGGATAGGACATTTTATGAAATGTATTGCAAGTGTAGTTTTTAGTTAATAATAATAATATATTATTCGCGTAATATTTCGATAAAATAAAGTGATACTTTTCATTATATTTTACTAAAACTTAACATCAAGTTTTTTCAATCTTTATATTTTTTGTGAATATTTAAAGCTACATAAAATATTAAATTAAGAATGAATGAAATAATCTAAGATGCGTTTTCAAGATAATAATTAAATTAGTTTTAATGAGCTTGCGGATAAAGGCTTCGTTTTTTTACTAGTTTTTATATTGCATAATATTATTAAATTATATTTAACGATATGTTCGAATATATTAAACTTAATAACATTTAGAAACTCTAAATTGAAATGCTATATTAAAATGATTGCCTGACCTATAATATTTTGATTTGCAAAAAAATATGATATTTTATTTAATTCAAGAGTGACTTTTACTACGTATCAATGGACATTTATTTTCGAATTTACATAAAAATATACAAAAAATAATGAATGTACCTGATTTAAGATATATATTTTTTAGTTTTTATAGACGTTTGAATAATTTACAAAGCTCGTTTACGTCTTTATTTTTAGCAGTTTAAGTAATTTAAATAATTGCTAATTATTCTTAACTGGACTTAAGATATGTTAGATTATTTTATTATATATTTTTTTTGTTTTTTAACTTATCAATGAATTTATAAAAAAATATATTTTTACGAATATATTAAAGAAAATACAATTTTAAATAAATAGTTATTAAAATAACTACTAATATAAAAAGTTAATGACACACATAAAAATAAATATAAAAACCCAATAATGTGAAAAACTACGATCTACGTGACTGTTTTACTAAATAAGTTGACACTTAGTATTCTGCATACATAATATGTGCCGCGGAGTTGCCTATTAATAAGCATTGAAGATTTACCTATATAGGATTTCCCCGATACTTTAAAAAATTACTAAATTAGCATTTTTTTCAATCGCATTTAAGTTTTTTTTTTGCGTGTTTAGTTTTACATTTTGGGTACTGAATACCGTAATGACTTGGAGAATATTAATTATATATTTTGAAACTACTAACAAAAGTGCTTAGTTGTCGCTAAGAAAAAAGGATCGTATAAAAAATAATTAGGGACCAACTTTGAAGGGTAAGCCATTTTTTACTGTTGTTATTCCAAAGCTAAAGTCAGGATTTACAAAAAAAAAAATTCATTCCCTTAGATCAATTTGAACATCTTTGACAGTCGTTACGGGTAGTCAGAAGCCGGAAAGTTTGACAACCAGTTTTACCAAGGGGTCCCAGGTTACCCAGGTAACTGGGTTGTGGAGGTCAGACAGGCAGTCGCTCCACGTAAAACACTGGTTCTCAGCTGCATCCGGTTAGACTGAAAGCCGACCCCAACGTAGTTGGGAAAAGGCTAGGCAGATGATGTTTGCTTAGATAAATTTTATTAATGTTTAATATATCAAAGTTAAATAAATATTATTTAAAAAAAAAACAACTTTAAAAAACGTTCATTATCGAATACCCTTTAAACTTTTACTATACAAAAAAGATACTATAATTATTTTTCTTTTTTGAAAAATGTTTTAAAGTTAAAAGGTTTTTACACAGCTACATCACTAGTTACAAGTTAGTGTCAACTTTAACCATTGCGTATGTTTAACCTCTAGTCCTATTATCACTTACTATAAAAGAAACTCGCTAACTGCTTAGGAATTTCGTATTACAACACATACGCACATACAATTTTATGACACTATTAATAGAAAACGATATTTTTTGTAAACGCAATTTTTTATGGGATGATATTTTTTAGTAATTTGAAGAGCTCGTGGCTAAGTCAAAGCCGCGCGGATCGATCGATCATAAGGTTAAGCAACGCTTGACGCGGTCGGTCCGTGGATGGGTGA
>NWSH02000305.1:2302841-2335371 GCA_002382865.2 Heliothis virescens | reverse complement strand
TATTTCTTACGAAGTCATTAATTTTTAAGTATTTCCTCATATGTAATCTGTTTCCTTTTACTTTTGACTCTCCGATAACCTTCTTTTTCTTGAGGATTTGACTTACTAGTACCTTTTTCAATGTATTTTTCGCGATTTAGAGTTTAACCGGATCCGGCACCGGATCCGGTGCGTTGGTGCCGGATCCGGTAGGTCTAGAAACACGCCGGATCCGCCGGATTACCGGATCCGCCGGACCGGATTGCAATCCCTAGCTACTGCTATGGGTGCGCGGAGTAGTTCCCACGGGACACGGGTGGAACTGATGGCAGAAGCTAGTCAATATATAAAAGGATTATTTAACTAAAATGTCAATGATAACTGTATGTCCATCAGAAGCAATCAACAGTGATTTAACAGATACATTCACTTCGAATGGTGTTATCTTAATTAATCCGGTTTTGTACTGGATACATGAGCCTCTCTATTCAATAAAACGTTATATAAGAATCGCCATGATGGCCCAGTTAACACCATCGGCGAGAGGTCGTATGTTTGATTCCTAGATATGACAAAAATGTTTTAATATTTTTTTAATGTTTGTTAGTTTTCTGCCCGAAGGCTCTAAAACTACTGAACCGATTTGTAAAATTCTTTCACTGTTGGAAAGCTACACTATTTTCGAGTAATATTAGTAATGTTTTATCCAGATGCGGGAATAGGATCCCCCAGGTTTAATTTCAGGAAATAGGTAGTTAGTGTAGTCCGATTTTTAAAATTTTTATTGATTTAATTTCATGGTAACATTTATTATTGGGTCAAAGTCCCATTAAACGGGTTTTCAGAAACCTATAAAAAACAGCCCATATTCTGAAAGTTAGTAAAACCTAGAAAAATATACTATTTACTACCACTACTTAAGTATTTAACTGGAATCCAAAAACGGTCGCAATACTCGTATTTGGTTAAATTCACATTAACACAGTCTATGCCACTGTGCTGCATCTTCTAATTAATTAATTAATGCCAAGAATCTGGATAATGACGTCATAAATTATTCCATTACGACATTCATTGATTAGTGTATTTTTAAGACGAAATTCTACCGGGGTGCGGCACTGTGACGCACACAAATGTATCTCGTGGTGTACTCGCTCTAGCAAACAGTAACACATTGCGAGCGAACATTTGTAACATGTCCGCGAAACTGATACCTTTGTACGCGAAGATTTTTGAAAAATCTGTTAGCGGTTTCTTTGATTAACTTTGCCAGTCTGAACTTAGTAATTAGTGCCGAATCTATACTAATATTATAAAGCTGAAGAGTTTGTTTGGTTGAACGCGCTACTCTCAAGAACTACTGATCCGATTTGAAAAATTCTTTCAGTGTTAGATAGCCCATTTATCGAGGAAGGTTATAGGCACCTTTTTATCTGGTTGCGCGGAGAAAATCCCACGGGAAGCGGGTGAAACCGCTGGCGGAAGCTAGTTATAAACTTAAATATTTTAAGTATAAAATCTTATGTAAAAATCTTATTTGTCACCGTATTATACTAAAGGAATGTGGCTTGGCTTGCGTAATTATAGCGTCATCGCGGATATCGACCGGCCAGTGGCCATCTTAAAAATAAATGTATGTAAAACCCATCTTCTATTCACTGCCAAAAATGGCAAACAACTATGTAGAATAACAGCTAAATGCGAGTTGGGCTCGCGTGTGAAGGGTTCCGTACCATCCATATTAGAGTGAAAACCTCGTAAGTGTAAGAGACATGACTTTTCAGGAGGAACATGTAGGATGTTCTTTGCGAAGTTATCTTCCTAGAAACGAGATACAAAAAATGCATTTCCGAGGTTTTCACTCTAAGACGACGATATGCGATAGTAATATAAAGATGAAGAGTTTTAGTGTTGGATAGCCCATTTATTGATGAAGGAAGAAATGAAGCCTTATAGGCTGCTTTTTATCCGGGTGCGCGGAGTAGTTCCCCCGGGATAGAGGTGAAATTGCTGGCAGAATCTATACTTATCTATATAACGAGCAAAAAGAACACGTTCACTATATGCGAGCTCCATAAAATATGTATTCTAGTGTTCAGTATTTGTTGTTATAGCGGCAACAGAACTAAATCATCTCTAAAAATTTCAACTGTGTAACTATCACGGTTCAAGAGATACAGTCTGGTCACAGACAGACACACGGATAGCGAAAGCTTAGCAATAGGATCCCGTTTTACCCATTGGGTACGGAACCCTAAAAAAACTAGACTGACAGCGGAGTCTTATCAATGTGGTCCCGTTTAATTTTGGGTACGGAACCCTAAAAAAACTAAAGCAAATGCTTAAAGATTTGGCACACTTTTCAAATCCAAAATGGCGGCGTACCCCAGTTTTTTGCCGCGAAAGCAGATGTCTCATTTGCAAATTTATTTGGCGTGTTTTTCTAAGCGGTGCCAATAAAATCTAATTCGATTAGTGATCTTTTGCCTTTTATAATTAAAATTGGGTTAGTAGTGTAATTACACGGTTAGATCATTTGCCTAGCATTTGGCAGATTCTAGTCTAACTGTATGCAGCTGAGTACCAGTGTGTCACATGGAGCGACTGCCTATCTGATCTCCGTAACCCAGTTACCCGGGCAACCTGACGATTCCTCTTGGTAATCATGAGGAATAGTGGTCAGACTTTTTGTCTTCTGACTTCTGCTGAAGATGTTGAAATGACACTTCGCTATCCACCCGTCTGTGACAAGGTTGCTCCTGCAACACAAATAATGTATTTCTGTTGCAGTTCTAATAAAAAAAACACTTAAAACTATAACAAAATAAGATTTTAGGTAAAAAATTACACGTTTCTATATAGAATTGATGCTTCTTACCATTCTTTACGGACGATAGGTTTATTATAGGGACACCTTTTCAACAACTGATAAACTACATATACACCGTGTTCCTGAGGATATGCATTAATTTTGAATAATACTCCTATAGCTCTTGTTAAACATTTCGTACAAAAGAAGTAGTACTTTAAATGGCATAGTTTTTAAGTTATTGGTAATTTAAGTTTAACCAATTTAATGATGTTGTGCTTTAAGAAAGTCTTCATTTGTGAGATGTTGCCACTTTGTGCAGCCAAAACCATAAAAGAGGTAGGTAGGTATAAGGTAAAGAGTAATTCATATTAGATAAATTTCATCTAAGCATTAAGCTTGTATTTTTTTTTTTGAATTTCTAAGTGTCCATAGTTTAAAATGGTCAATTTAATGGACTGAATAACATACCGAAGTTAATGTATAACCTCAGGAACACGGTGTATACTTAAAAATAGACACATATTATAACACCCTGAGCACAGCCAACAAACATGCTCATCACAGATTTTTTTTTTAAATCTTCCACTACATACAGATGCGCGTACGCACGTACCACGCGGTACCTCTCTCGATAGCTTACGAAACTTAAGTTCGATAATAAGTTAAAAACTAGCTTCACACTGCTTGTAACTTTATATCTTCAAGGTTCCGTTTAAGAAGCTTGGCAGTAACTTTAGACATTTTTTATTTGTTTGTTTGTAATGTAAATATAAACAAATGATGATGATGCCGATTATCGGTCACGGCGGCTGTTCTCATATGAGGAGATCAGCCAGCTGCGCAGGACATATTATAGTGCACAAGCATTTGCGCAGACACAGGTGCATTCCCTATTCCCTCACTCTCATAACCCGATAGGACGGCAATCCGACACGACCGGAGAGAGATCAGGCGCAGGACCGACATTAACGTGCTCTCCGATGCACGGGTATATCAATCACCAACTTCCAGCTCCGGGCTACTTTGTGAAAGTTTCGAAAACCCACAAAGTGATTGCGGCCCGTCCCGGGAATCGAACCCGGGACCTCGTGATCAGCAGTCGGCTATGCGACTACTAGACCAACGAGGCAGTTACAATAAAAAATGTCGAGAGTAGTGTAGCTTTCCAATAGTGAAAGAATTTTTCAAATCGGTTCAATGGTTTCGAAGTACGTAAGTACGAAGTCAAAATTCAGTGTACAAATAAAGCAGTATAGTGTTGTTTTCTACGCTGTTATTCTTCAAGGATTATGTCAAAGATATGTTTTCTCCGTCTCCAGGGTACCGGCTGTCTCCGTGCTAAATTGCACCATAATCGGTACAGTCGTTTTGGCGTGGAAATTTAACAAACTCACTTTCATGCATATATATTTATATAATATTAAATAAGGGATGGCTATAAAATGTTGTATGGAAAAAGGTTGTAAATTATAAAATAAGAGATTTTCTGAAAGTACTTTATTCATAATACGAGTGAAGCCACGATCAACACCTAGTTAAAAATATTTAACTTATCACACAAAATACACGTGTCATAATCATATTATGACTAACAAAATAGGAAATGTCGTTAAAATAACAATATTTATTATTATATTATAATATATTATTAACTAAAATTACCTCTCAACATGCTATGTTATAAATCAAGTAATTATTGTCAAATTTCGGCGGCCATATTGGTAAAATCGTTTAGAACTATAGATAAAATATATTATTAAAGTCAGAAGTTCCGTATACTAAAAAGGTATGTCGGTCGAGTTAGCTTTTTTGTGTTTTTATATTTGGTGAATGCTTTTAACTTTTTTTTACCGACTTCCCAAAAAGGAGGAGGTTTTGTGGCGTGGGAATCCAATGATACATATGTTTAGATCAGTTAAATTTATAGATACTTGATATTATAAAGGTGAAGAGTTTTTTGTTTGTTTGATTGAAGGCGTTTATCTCAAGAAATGCTGTACTGATTAGAAAGAATATTTTAGTGTTATGTAGCCTAATTTACTGGAGAAAGCTTTAGATGTTATATTTGTGTGTGCGAAATAGTTCCTACTTCGCGGGAGAGACTTTTCTAGCTATCACGATTTATAAGATACAGCACGGAGACAGACAGACAGACAGACAACGTAGTCTTAGTAATAGGGTCCCGTTTTACTCTTTAGGTACGGAACCCTAAAAATAAAATATTTTGTTATTTAAGGTTTCTTTATGATAAACAACAGCAAAAAAAATGAATGCGATAAATATCTTTTCTCAAACTCCAATTTTTCTTTCAAGAAAAAATAACGAATAAAAATATAGGTTATATTTTTCACGTGATTCCCCTAACGGGACCCTAAAATTATGGTTCCTATACCAGTTATGTAAATTTTCCTCTAATTCTGACCTTTGCCCTAACAGTCCTGTTACTATGTAAAATTAAATAATATTTTTATCTAAAAACCATAATAATAGTGAAGAAAACTGTTTTAAAAAACTTCATAAATATGTCTCTTTTTTGTTTGACACTATTAACCTTCTCTTGATTTGTTTTATTGTATATCTATACTTATATAATAATAAGGACACATGTTTTTGTTTGTTTGTATACTCAAGGTTCCGAAAGTAGTGAACCGATTTGAAAAATTCTTTCATTGTTGGAAAGCTAGATTATTCTCGGGCAACATAGGCTATATTTTATCCGGGTACGGGCAGTAGTTCTCACGGGATGCGGGTGAAATCGCTGGGAACAACTATAATAATAGTAAATAATATACAGTTTTCAGTTTATTCGTTTTCAAAAATAATATTATTTTTTCATCGAAATAATTCAGTTTTCATAATAAATCACCAAACATTATAAATGTGAAAGTTTTGATGTGTGTTTGTTCAAAAACTACTGAATGGATTTTTATGAAACTTACCAGTAAAATAGCTTATATATCTGACTTACATGCGGACAACTGTTTATCTAGATGCGTGAAGTGGTCCCATCCAAATTCAATCATCTGTTTACGCTTAGCAACAAAATTTAAGATTCATTTTGCTATATAAGTACGTATATACAAAAATATTCAAATATTTTAAAGATATCTTTAACAATATATCTTAAAAAACAATAGACGTCAACTCTATCCATATAAATCAAATGAAACAATAAAAACTTTATCTTATTTTGAATAATATATGTAACATTTTATCGGTTATATTAGCATAACATTAAAAAACAAAGGTTAGTGATAAATATTTTAACTCTTTTGTTTCGAAATTGAAGATATAATGCTGGGTTTCCATAACCTATCCGTTGATTCGTGATTAGAGATTAGTTTTCGACATTATCGTCATCTGCCCAGCATTTTCCCAACTATGTTGGGGTCGGCTTCCAGTCTAACTGAATGCAGCTGAGAACCAGTGTGCCACATGGAGCGACTGCCTATCTGTCAGTCTGTCTGTGTCTGCACGTTGTCAAACCACGTTTTTTTTATGAATATTAAGGCCTGTTTACACATTGCGATTTCATTGGCCGATGCTTGCCATTTTATTACAGCAAGATACTACTTGCACTGTGTAAACGTAATCATGCAATAGGTAAATGGTCGCCTGTCAAATATTCCTGCAATAAAATGGCAATGAGTAAACGGCCCTTTATTCATACTAACTATCAATACCTACTCATATTATAAAGAGGTATTTTTTATCTTTTTTAGTACCTACTCTGAAGGCTCCGAAACTACTGAACTGATTTGAAAAATTCTTTCACTGTTGGGAAGCTGCACTATTTCCGAGTAACATTGTCTATATTTATTTTCTAGGAAATAGTTCCCTCAGCAAGAAAAATTGAGAAAACAACTAGTATATGCTTAAATATTTAGATTTCTACAGATGTCTATATTATTTAAACTAGATTCTGCCAGCGGTTTCACCCGCGTCCCGTGGAACTACTCGGCGCACCCGGATAAAGAGTAGCCTATAGCCTTCCTCGATAAATGGGCTATCTAACACTGTAAGAATTTTCCAAATCGGACCAGTTGTTCCTGAAATTAGCGCGTTCAAACAAACAAACTCTTCAACTTTATAAAATTAGTATAGATAACAATACTTTCAAACCACGTGTGACAAAACGTGTTTCACATAAAAATGAGATAAAAATAATGATTACATATAAAATATATTAATAAATAGATATAATATATGACAATATAAGGCGGTATATATCTTGATATTTCTATAATTTGCTATTTAAATGAAATAAACTGGTTATATTAGTTTTATTTCGTAAACTAGCTTCTGCCCGCGACTTCGTACGCGGAACATGTCGCTTATGCCAGCGATAACGGGTCGTCAAAATGAAAGATCTTAAACGTCTGATGTCGAATTCTAAGAGCCCGGGGAAACGACGGGTTGCGCGAGACGATTCGAAATGTTTCAGACTTATCATACCATACCATTGCATTGCATTGACTGCCTTTTTAGAATGTATGGACAACGCCATCTATCGGTAAAAGTGAACACTTATCGGAGCTAGTTACGNGATGTCGAATTCTAAGAGCCCGGGGAAACGACGGGTTGCGCGAGACGATTCGAGATGTTTCAGACTTATCATACCATACCATTGCATTGCATTGACTGCCTTTTTAGAATGAATGGACAACGCCATCTATCGGTAAAAGTGAACACCTATCGGAGCTAGTTACGTGCGAGGAAGCTACATAAAGCTGTCCGTGTGAAAAACAGCGATACCGTCACAAAACGAAGTTCAGAAACAGTCGATTTAGCTTAAAAACTGACGGAGTTTCATAGACACTTACCCCCCCTTTTTCACCCCCGTTAAGGCAGAATTTCCAAAAATAATTATTGCGTCATTCTTAATTTCTAACCAAATAGCCAAATATTAATTTTAATCGAATTAGCTTCAAAACTGACGGAGTTTCATACTAACTTACCCCCTCCTTTTTAGCCCCTTAAAGAGCGAATTTCCAAAAAAAATATATGTTATTCTGATATATAAGCTATATGTCTGCCAAGTGTCATCTAAATCCGTCCAGTGGATCCTGAGATTAGCGTGTGCAAACAGACAAACAAACAAACAAACATTCAAACATACAAACATACAAACAGACAAATTTTTTTTTTCGAATTCTTACTCTTCTTTCAATGTCTAATAACCCTACATATTTTGTTTTGTAAAAATATGAAATGTACAGACACGATTTTTTTACTGTTTTATTATATGTATAGATATAGATAGATAAAACTCTGAGAAAGACTATCTATTACTTTGAAGTGTTAAAATTAACATATTTAATTATCTACCTATTTATTTAAATTGTATTTTTTGTATGTTTGTTTGTATCGAAGGCTCCAAAACTGCTGAAGCGATATGAAAAATGTTTTCACTGTTGGAAAGCTACGCTATCCCCGAGTGACATAGGCTATATTTTATCTGGACTTGCCTAGCCTTTTCCCAACTACGTTGGGGTCGGCTTCCAGTCTAACTGTATGCAGCTGAGTACCAGTGTGCCACATGGAGCGACTGCCTATCTGATTTCCTCAACCCAGTTACCCGAGCAACCCTATTTTGTAAGACAGGTTATCAGACTTTCTGGCTTCTGACTACCCGTAACGACTGCCAAAGATGTTCAAATGACAGCCGGGACCCACTAATGAATTGTGCCTTCGTAGAAAAAATCTTGTTTTAATATTGCGTCAAAAAAGACATACCATGATGTTCCAAGGACATTCATATTTACATAGAATACCCATAGACGCTATATATACCGGAATTTTTATGTACAGACGCCAGTACATCAATGTACCAGAATCTGTCAAATTTCACCAATCGAACATTAACCTTCCACTATTGTGATAAGGTTGAAAATCTATTGAAGAAATTTTACAGATTGTGGTAACTTGATGTGTTGTCGTCTGTACGATATTTTTACTCGTGTTTTGTGTCAAATTTTGATAATATTATCTGAGCGGAAAATTCTTTCTTAGCGGTTGCCTACGTCATAACATCTACCTGCATGACAAATTTCAGGCCGATCCCTCCAGTGGTTTGGGCTGTGCGTTGATAGATCACTATGTCAGTCATCACCTTTGAGTTTTATATATTTAGATTAATATTGGAAATACAAAAGCAATTTCGTATATTTGTGGCAGTTGCACGCCAAAACTGCTGAACGGATTTAAATGATATTTTGACGCAGATATAGTCTAGAACCTTAGAAAGGACAGGCTACTTTTTATTCAGGTGCGAGAAATAGTTTCCTCAAACCGCAGATAACAACTACATTTCCATATTTTCGGCACAATTTACTAAATAAAGGCGAGGGCAGGTTCCGGATAAAGTTCCAGATAGCTATCTGACGGATAACGCTAAAGAAATGTTTTCAATTTTGCTATCTAGACCTGCGCAGATAGCCTTAGCTCTAAGATGCCATAACTCACAATATAGCCTAAAGCTAAACTTCTAAAAAAACTGAATTAAATTTAAACATATTTACTTGAAACTTCGACTTTGACAAGCAAGGCCGCATACCTGCTTAGAGCCGTCAATTCATCGTAAATCTTGTATTGATTCGATAAAAATGACGATAACACGTCAATATGCTGTAATTAATTAAATAAAAAACTGGTATTTTTGGTCGTCTCTAATAAGCTGCTTATGTCTAACTAAGCTTCTGCCAGCGGCTTCGCCTGCGTAAAACTTAAGGCCCATTTACACCCCTGCGGGGCCCACTAGGGCCAGAGCCCGTCGGGGCTGCGGGTTGTTCGAAAGAGTTACCGCGGCCCTGGCACACACAGGGTTCCCGAAGGAACACGATGGGTTTTAGTCAGTAAAAGTCTGACACTCACGCTGTCACCCACAGCGGGAGGGGTCATACTGATGATTTCCCATCGATATAAAAAAAGGCCCATTTACACATTGCGATTTCATTGCCCGTTGCTTGCCATTTTATTGCAGCAAGATGCTACTTGCACTGTGTAAACGTAATCTTGCAATAGGTAAATGGTCGCCTGTCAAATATTCCTGCAATAAAATGGCAAGGAAGGGGCAATGAAATCGCAATGTGTAAATGGGTCTGTAAAATCCTGTTCCCGTGGGAATTTCGGGAAATCCTTTCTTATCTCGCGTGAGAGTCTTAAGATGAACCTCTGTGCAAAATTTCAGCTTTATAGGTTCACGGGTTTGGGCCCTGCGTTGATGAGTCAGTGAATGAGGCAGGACTTTGATTTTTATATGTATAGACCAGCTTCCGCCAGCGGTTTCACTCGCAAAACATTGACACTGGTTGTCATCCGTTGTTTCATCCGTATCCTGAGAGAACTACTTCGTGCATCTAGACAAACAGTAACCTAAAGCCTTCCTTGATAAATGGGCTATCTAACAATGACATTTTTTTTCAAATCTGTCCTGTAGTTCCTGCGATTAGAGCGTTCAAATAAACTCTTCAACTTCATAATATTACTAGATTGTTTTAACAGCTTCCTCGAGGGACCTACTTCCTGCATATGGATAAAAAAAAAGGCTAGGAAAGTCATGAAGAGTTCTTCCGTGTTTCGGAAGAAAATACAAGACATACTGTTGGGTCCTGGCTGTCGTTACGGGTAGTCAGAAGCCAGAAAGTCTGACAACCAGTCTTACCAATAGGCATCGGGTTGCCCGGGTAAGTGGGTTGTGGAGATCAGACAGGCAGTCGCTCCATGTGGCACACTGGTACACAGCTGCATACAGTTAGACTGGAAGCCGATCCCAACACAGTTAGGAAAGAGTATCCATGGAGTTTCTTGCCGGTTCTTCTCCATGAGACCCACTTCTTTGAACCGTGCAACTAGCTTGACGTTTCATAAGAGCTTTAATAGGCCTATTTGAAATAAAAAAAAAATGAGTTTGAAAGGGCTAGGCAGATGATGAATCTAAGCTGAATCAAGACATATATTTTATCTACTTATTTTAAACTTTAACCGGACAATCCGAAGACAAACAATTGTGTTGCATAATACGTTTTTAAAGCTGCACGCAACTTGTTGTGCAAGCCCAAAGGTAAACGGGATCGGCCATCAAACAGGTTTGCGTCCACCGAATTCTTGGGCTGCGATACTACTTTATACTTACTATCCTTTTATATATATATCTGTGTATGTTTGTACGTGTGGTCATTTCGTACGTATAGTATTTCGGATATAAACATTGTTTTCTCTGAAGAAAAGATTGTCAAAAATCAAAGTTGTAGTTTTCTTTTGTAACTATGTTGGTGTCGGCTTCCAGTCTAACTGTATGCAGCTGAGTACCAGTGTGCCACATGGAGCGACTGCCTGTCTGACCTCCACAGCCCAGTTACCCGGCCAACCTGGCACTTAGTAAGACTGGTTGTCAGACTTTCTGGCTTCTGTAAGTAGTCGTAACGAACTGCCAAAGATGTTCAAATGACAGCCGGGACTCACCAGTTTATCGTGCCTTCCAAAACACGGAAGAACTCGTTATGACAAGATGGTCAACCATCCACTGACCGACCGCGCCAAGTGTTGCTTAACCTTATAATCGTCAATTACGAGATTATACTCAAACTAGCCGTTTTCCCGCGGTTTCACTCGCATCCCGTGGGAATTACTGCCCGTACCCGGATAAAATATAGCCTATGTCACTCGTGGATAATGTAGCTTTCGAATGGTGAAAGAATTTTTAAAATCGGTCCAGTAGTTTTTGAGCCTATTCATTACAACCAAACAAACAAACAAACAAAGTTTTCCTCTTTATAATATTAGTATAGATATATTCCAGATTCACAGGTCCCAGATAATTTTACCATAGAAATGGTTATTTAATTTTGACTAATTTTCTATGGCAGTATCTATCAGATAGCTATCTAGAACTTTACCTGAGACCTGTGGAACTGGCTGTAAAATTTGGTAATAAGATAAACATAGCCACGAGCTTAACTAGTATGTGTTTACATCACTTGAATAACTACCTAAGATTATGTTCTATTATATAACCGTAGATTTGATAAGTGTTTAATATTTTACGCCTAAGCTACTGTATTACGCGATGACAGTTATAGTTTACTAGCTTTTTCCCCGCGCTTTCACTCGCGTCGCTGGGCAACTTCTTCCCGTACCCGGACAAAATATAGCCTATGTTACTCGGGGATAGTGTAGCTTCATAACAGTGAAATAATTTTTCAAATCGGTTCAGTAGTTTCGGAGCATTTACGGTACAAATAAAAACAATCTTTACTATAGCAATAATAATGGGGTGTTAGCCGATTGTCGGCCACGGCGGCTGTTCTCATATAAGGAGATCAGTCAGCTGCGCAGGACATATTATAGTGGCTGCACATTTGCTGTGACACAGGTGCACTCCCTATTCCCTCACTCTCATAGCCCGATGGGACGGCAATCCAACACGACCGGAGAGAGATCAGGCGCAGGACCGACATTAACGTGCTCTCCGATGCACGGGTGTATCAATCACTTCCAACTCCGAGCTGCTTTGTGAAAGTTTCTAAAACCCACAAGGTGATTTCGGCCCGTCCGGGGAAGCGACCCCGAGACCTCGTGCACAGCCATCGGCTATGCGACAACTAGACCAACGAACCAAAGAACCCAGTCACGGGTTAACACTAGTATATTATTCTAAATTCTTTTTTGAAGATCATCTGATTTAAGATTATTCATTTGACTCACAAATGACCTTGACATATAAACCTTCAATGCATCATAATAAGTAGGTGTTACTGTGGGCGATGTACTTTCAATTTGATTTTCAACTCTAAGATTAGGTGGATAAGAACTCTTTTCGTATGACAATTCCAGTAGAGGGACTTCTAACGCCTAAAATCCTTATGAGTGGATGCTTGTAACATAAAAGGCATCGACAGACAAACTGACAAGGTTCAAACTCTAAGTTTATGAATCAGTTAGTCAGGACAAATATCTATAACTAATATTATAACTACGAAAGAATCTCTGTCTGTCTATCCGTCGTCGTTGGTTGTGGTTTCACGCCAAAACTGATGTACCGAATGTAATGAAATCGGGTACACAGATAGTGTAGAGCCCGAGAGAGGATGTAGGCTATTTTTTTATCCGGGTGCGGGAAGACGAAGAACCGGGGAACACCTAGAAAAGTTGTGTCAATTTAAACATAATATAATATCTTTACACAAAGTCATAACAGAATAATAAACACTATATTATCATACTAGCTTCTGCCAGCAACTTCGTTCGCGGATCATGTCGCTTGTGCCAGCGACAACGGGTCGTCATAATTTCTCCCGTTTTCTCAACATTTCCCTTCACTGCTCTGCTCCTATTGATTGTAGCGTGATGAAAAGTATACTGTAACCCGCTCAGGAGTATGAATAATAATTGTACTAAACTTCATCAAAATCCATCCAGTAGTTTTTGTTTCTATAACGGTTATACAGACAGACAGACAGACAGACAAAAATTCTACTGATTGCATTTTTGGCATCAGTATCGATCCCTAATCACCCCCTGACAGTTATTTTGGAAATATATTTCATGTACAGAATTGACCTCTCTACAGATTTATTATAAGTACAGATTGTAGTATGCTCCATTCTCAATCTTTTAAGAACAGTTACCTATTGAAAGACAATAAAAGTCACATGATTTCTGAAAAATTCCACGTATGCTGAAAGCATTCCTGTTATCCCAACTTTCTTAAAAGAGGCTATTCATCCTCAATAAACAGGCTACGTAACACTGAAAGAATTTTCCAAATCGTACCAGTCATTCCTGAGATTAGCGCATTTAAACAAACATTCATGATCTTCCTTTAAGTTTAAGAGGACACAAAACAACTTTCGCTTAAAAAACGAAAGTGACATGCAGAAATAAAATTGTATTTTATTATAACGCGTGTAAAAACCTTCACTTGGCAAAGCTTTTAATAACAATAAAAATTCACTTTCCAAAACTTGTATTTATCCTTTATTTAGTCCGCGAAAAAACTGAGTGTGTTATTTTTTTTTACTTTTTTCTTTAGTGTCATAACTTCTAAATGGCTGAACTGATTTTGATTCGGTTTATAAGGAAAGGTTGTGTACTTAGTGAGTAAGCGTTTGAACTTTGATTGATGAAAATCCGTCTTCTGGTTTAGAAGTTATAACAATAATAAAATGCTTACTAAACTTGGCAACGGGACGGAATAATCGACATACTTGGCACGAGCTTAGATGCCAAAATTGCATCATTATTTAACAACTAGCAACTTATGGTGACTCCCGCGATTTCACCCGAGTCCCATGGAAACTTCCTCCCGAACCGGGATAAAATATAGCCTCGCCTAGCCTAGAAATACTAGCTTCTGCCAGCGGCTTCGCCCGCTTCCCGAGAGAACTATTTCCCCTATTCGGATAAAAAGTAGCCTAAGTTGTTCCTCAGGGTTTATTCTATTTCTGTACCAAATTTCATCAAAATCGGATCACTGGTTTAGGCGTGAAAGCGTAACAGACAGAGAGACAGAGTTACTTTCGCATTTATAATATTAGTAGGGATGTTACTCGGGGATAGTGAAGCTTCCCAACAGTGAAAGAATTTTTCAAATCTGTTCAGTAGTTCCAGAGCTTTTTGGATACAAAAAAATCAAACAAAGGAACCCTCTTTATAATTTTTTAACTTTTGGGGCCAGTCTCGGAGATACCAAATAATGTTCTAGATAGCTATCTGACAGATAACGCCATAGAGAAGTACTCAACATAAAAAAACTGTTAAAAAAAAACCGGCCAAGTGCGAGTTGGACTCGCGCGCGAAGGGTTCCGTACCAAGCTGTAGTTCCACGCTTGAGTAACAGATGGCGTTGTATTCAAATTGCATTTTCTTCATAATTTATTGTATGGGGACCCCCCTTAATATATAACTTTTTTTAATTTTTAGTATTTGTTGTTATAGCGGCAACGAAAATACATCATTTGTGAAAATTTCAGCTTTCTAGCTATCACGGTTAATGAGATACAGCGTGGAGACAGACAGACAGACAGACAGACAGACAGACAGACAGAGAAGTCTTAGTAATAGGGTTCCGTTTTTACCCTCTGGGTACGGAACCCTAAAAATATATTGCATTATACGTCATATAGCTATTTATAACTTTATCTGGAACCTTTTTAACAGTCCTTTAGAAAACTAAACTCACGTAAAACGTCAAAGAAAAACCAAAACGGTCACCCATCCAAAACCCGACCTCAAAATCTAGCTTAACCTGACGCGTCATAGTTCAAATAAGGTTATCTCATCAAAGCGATTTTCAACCTATTAGAATAGGCTTCACCTAAATAGGTCAACACATGTCCTAGGCTAGCTTTGTAATAGGTGCGTAGGCGCAAGGCTGAGCGAATCAGCGAAAGTTATTGTCTTGAGAATTAGGTTTGTTGTGTAGCAAAAGAGATGTGATATAAAATATAGTATCGCTTGAAAAAAAATTATAAATATGGTAGATCTTAAAGTAGACGTGCAAGAAGATATGATCAGATAATCAGATCCCAACTTATGGTCAATTTCAGAGGTTCCAAATAAGCATTATCTGTCAGATAGCTGTCTAAAAGTTTATTTGGCACCTCTGAAACTGGCCCTTAATATTATAAGCGAAAGTAACTCTGTTAGTCAGTTCGTCTGTCCAGCTTACATGCCAAAACTACTGAATCGATTTAAATGTGGTACACAGACGTCCCTTGGCAACTTCTTCACATACCTAGATAAAAAGTATTCCGTAGCCTTCCTCGATAAATGAGCTATCTAACACAGGATCAATTTTTCAAATCGGACTAAGGGTTGGACTACATCTGGCAGCACGGAATCGCCTTTTTCCGTCGCCCTTTCTCTTTCTGTCGCTTAGAACTGCCATTTGCTAGACCGAGACAGAAAGCACAATGCGATAGCACGCGGTGGAATCCTCGAGGCGATCGACATTATGTTTTCTGTCTCGGTCTAGCAAATGGCAGTTCCGGAGATTAGCGCCTTCAAACAAACACTTCAACTTTAAAATATTACCTCTAGGTATTAGATCACCAATGACTTGCCTAAATTTGAATATCTTAAATAACAATGTCAAGGGTTGATTTATTACTTTTAATTAGAATATTAATTTATGACTTCATCTTTGCGGAAGAGCTCGTGGCCAAGTAAAAGCCGCGCGGATCGATCGATCATAAGGTTAAGCAACGCTTGGCGCGGTCGGTCCGTGGATGGATAGCTGACTCCTTGCTGCATAGAGTTCGTGGTTCGCGGTGTGTGTGTGACGATGAACTTGGTGGGTATCCCGACTGTAGTTGTTGAACATCTTTGGCGTCTGTTACTGGTAGTCAGAAGCCAGAGAGTGTGACAAACTCAGTCTCACCGAAGGGTATCGGGTTGCCCGGGTAAATGGGTCGTGGAGATCAGACAGGCAGTCGCTCCATGTGGCACACTGGTTCTCAGCTGCATCCGGTAAGACTGGAAGCCGACTACAACATAGTTGGGAAAAGGCTAGGCATATTAATGTTTTATAGCTTCTTATTATCATTGACATATTATAGCTTTCGTCAAGCAGTGTGGTACAAACGTTATCGCGTAGGCCGACAAGAGCCTATAGCAACTACATAAGACACCAAGTTTCAAGTTCCATGTTATGTAAATTGAGTTAATTCAATGCCCGCTAAGTAATATCGCAAATAATTTTCACTTTTTTCTCTTCAAAAGGTTACGAAGTAAAAACTATGTACAGACGACAGCAGGTCAACGTATACCAATCTGTCAAATTTTACCAGTCAAACATTAACCTACCCACTATTGGGATAAGGTTGAAAATCGATTGCAGAAATTTGACAGATTGTGGTAACTTGATGTGCTGTCTGTACTTAGTTATAACGTTTTGTAATATTTTTGCGTATGAAGGAATCTTGGGTTAGTAACAGCGTACGAATTGATAATTTTAAGACTCAACTTTCCCCGGTCGATAGTTGGATGGGTGACCGTCTAAGTCTTTTTACGAGTTGATAATTATAAGGTTTAGCTTTCCCCGGTCAAAAGTTGGTGACCTTCTGAGTCTTTTTGTCGATGAGAAATCATAAGATGACCGCTCCCGTTGTGGGTGCAGCGTGAGGGAGTGTCAGACTCTTACTGAGTAAAACCCACCGTGTTCCTTCTGGAGCCCACAGTGTACCAGGGACAAGGTAACTCGCGCGAACAATCTCGCAACCCCGGCAGGCTCTGGCCCTAGTAGGCCCCACTGGGGTGACCAGGATTTTGATAAGATATATGTTTAGTCAGTTTCGGCTGTCATTTGAACATCTTTAGCAGTCGTTACGAGTACCCAGAAGCCAGGAAGTCTGACAACCAGTCTTATCAAGGGGTACCGGGTTGGTCGGGAAACTGGATTGAGGAGATCAAATAGGCAGTCGCTCCATGTGGCACACTGGTACTCAGCTGCATACAGTTAGACTAGTCTTTGAAAGAAATGGCTAGGCAAATAAACAGATTTTTTCAAAAATTTCAAATTAAGAATTATAAGCCCAATGACACCGGAACCGGATTTAACTAAAAACGGAACTACCTTCCTAACCAAAAGTTCTAAATATCCAAAATTATAGTTAATTAGCACTTTTTATATTTGGTTAAACCAAGGTTCAGTTAACATGACTGGCTAGCGCTAATATTTGATTTTAAACAAGATATGGCCTCTGTTGTATTTGAAACGCCATGTTAAAGGTATAGTGTGGTGAATAAATTAGCGAGGTTCTGCTTTCTGAGGCTTGAATATTGATGGGTGGCTGTTGTTAATTGTCAAAAATATTATAATTCTTCTTCTTATCTCACTCGCTGCAGATTTAATCACCTAACAAACTCTAGTGTCAGAGTTTTCTCAAATCCGCCTGACGGCCTCTGACGTGGAATTGTAACAACGACTGCTACTGAGTAGCATTCGAGGACGCCGGCTTTACGTGCCCTCCCAGGCACGGGGGTGTAACACTGACAACTTCCAAACTCCAGGCTGCTTTGTGAAAGTTTCTAAAACCTAGAAAGCCATTTCGGTCCGACCCAGGAATCCATGCCGTCCGTAGTTTCTTTATTAGGGCTTATTACTTAGCTTTAATCCAAAATCGCTATTCATCTTCCTAGTTTTCTTCGTTTTCCTTTTTGTAGTATTCATCTGCCTAGACTTTTCCCAACTACGTTGGGGTCGGCTTCCATTCTTACTGGATGTAGCTGAGAACCAGTGTTTTACATGGAGCGACTGCCTGTCTGACCTTACAACTCAGTTGCCTACCATTTTTTCATTCAGCATTTCAACAACAATATTATTTCTTTCAGAATTCGGTATCGACGGCCTTACCACTCACATTATTCGGCGTTGCTACTGGAGTCACTGGCGCACTCATCTGCTTAACCCCCGAGACCAAGGGGATGCCTCTCTTTGACACCATAAAGCAAGTGGAAGAAAGTGACAGACTGAGCTCAGTAAAACGAGAGGAAAAGAGAGAAAATAAAATGAACTCATCTAGGGAAACTGTTGATAGTAATATTTAAGTAAAGATAATAAGAATACATTTTTATAATAAATAATAGTATAGTAGCACAGTTTTTTATTTATAACACGGATTAATAATGAGTATGAAATGAAAAAGTGATTAAACAGTGCTGGCTGGCGCCATCTGTCTTNTTTTCGAGTTCTTCTTTTTATAGTATTATGAATCTAAAATCATGATTTTGAGTCATATATTTTAACCTTGAATTAATTAACGGCTGATTGAGTATTTTGATGACTCAAGTTAACTGAGTGGGTTACAATGGAATTCTAAGTTAGGTAATAATAGTTTAATTATATTCCATGACTAATTTTAATATTAGTAGTGCAAAATATCGTGTTTTCAAATTTTTATGGACGATGCTCTGACGACAAAACTATTTTATGTAAACAGCCGTGTTTTGTGGGAAATACTTTATGTAACTGGATAAAATATAGCTTATGTTACTCGGGGATAGTGTAGCTTTTCAACAGTGAAAGAATTATTCAAATCGGTTCAGTAATTTTGGAGTTTTTGGGGTACAAAGTTTAGCGTCGATGCGAGTCCACAGCTAGCACGTGTTCGCGCACAAAGGTATCAGTATCGCGGACATGTTACAAATGTTCGCTCGCAATGTGTTACTGTTTGCTAGAGCGAGTACACCACGAGATACATTTGTGTGCGTCACAGTGCCGCAACTCCGGGTGACATCTCGTCTTAAGGGTGTATATGGTTACTAGCTTCTGCCCGCGGTTTCACCCGCGTGCCTTAGGAACTACTGCGCGCACCCGGATAAAAAGTAGCCTATAGCCTTCCTTGATAAATGGGCTATCTAACTCTGAAATAATTTTTCAAATCGCACCAGTAGTTCCTGAAATTAGCACGTTCAAACAAACAAACAAACTCTTCAGCTTTATAATATTAGTATAGATTATATGGAATACTGACTATGATAATAAAGAGGAAAAATTTGTTTGTTTCTTTCTACCCAAAATGCTCCGAAACTACTGAACCGATTTGAAAAATTCTTTCACAGTTGGGAAGCTACATTATCCCCGAGTAACATAGGCTATATATTATCCGGGTACGGGAAGTTGTTACCGCGGGAGGCGAGTGAAACCGCGGAAAAAAGCTAGTATCACATACTTAGCAATAAATTCCGTATTTTTATAAAGAAGCTATTGATTTTTATGTACATCTCAAGGCCGAATATATAATAAGCCACTTATTACACAAATCCGAAATTCAACCTTATTTCAATAGTACTAAGACTTAAATTACCTTGTACAATTGCCAGTGTATTTAAAATTGGTATTATAAACCTTATTCTAATGAAGTTAGAAGCGATTTTTGAATGAAATGTCATTTGAAGGTAATTCCTGAACTTTGGAACAAATACATTGACATTTTAAGTTAAAAAAAATAGTGATATAGATAAAAAAATGTGTTAAATTATGTATGTGCTGTGGTTGGATTCATCAATGAGTGATTTTGACTTGAAATGCATAAAATTAACTAAAACAATCTTCATTAATATTATCAACTAGCTTCCGCCAGCGGTTTCACCCGCGTCCAGTGCGAACTACTCCGCGCGACGGTAAAAAGTAGCCCATAGCCTTCCTCGATAAATGGGCTATCTAACACTGAAAGAATCTTTCAAATCGGACCAGTAGTTCCTGAGATTAGCGCGTTCAAACAAACAAACCAACAAACTCTTCAGCTTTATAATATTAGTACAGATAATATATCATTTCTGATAATTCTAACAAGATAAGTCATGTACAACGACTATTGAATAGTTCAGGGCCGGGATTCGAACTTTGCACTTTACTATTGCCCCAAGACATATTTGGACAATTGATCATTTGAACAGCTATTTTGAGCTCTTTGTATATTTGCGGGAGATTATCTCCGAAACTGCTGAGCTGATTTCGAAATGATTGCAATAGGCGAAAGTGACACTATCTCAGAGTGCTATTATTAATATAAATAAGACCAAACATAACACAGTTGTGAACATTTTTAGAAAAACTAGATTTCACCCGTGGTTTTACCTGCGTTCGGTGAGAACTTCTTAGTACTTACCTAAATAAAAAGCCATCTTCGATAAATTAAGCTGTCTAAAACTGGAGGAGTTATGGAAATCAGATTAGCAGTTCCTGAGATTAGCACGTTCCAACAAACAAAAATAATCAAACTCTTCAGCTTAACAAGAATTACTAGCTATTTCCTTCTATGTTACCCAGGGATAGAAGGGCTTCCAAAACAGTGAAAGATTCCTTCAAATCGGTTCAGTAGTTCTGGAGCTTTAAGGGTACAGACGACAGCACATCAAGTTACTACAATCTGTCAAATTTCTGCAATCGATTAAAGATAAAAAGTCGTTTATTCAAAGTAGGCTGAAAATCAGCACTTTTTGAAGGTCAATTTTACATAAGACAGCCCCCAAAACGCCCGCCCTTCACCACTTCCTATGTGTTTCTACCTTATCACAATGGAGGCAGATCAATGTTTGACTGGTAAAATGTGACAGATTCGTTTACGTTAACCTGCTGTCGTCTGTACAAACAGAAAAGGTTTCCTCTTCATTATATTATTAAGTATAGATTATTTTACCTAGCAACTAAAACAGACATAGAAATGAGACATGACACATTCATACCAATTGACACATTTTGAAAAACCCCGAACTAGACAATATTAGATATTAGTATTCAAATAAAGTAGGTACATATGTAGATTACTTGTCTGCCAATCTGCTTAACTTAAAGTTAAGTCACGTACGTAACTTAAACTTAAAGTACGGAAATACCTAACGTTTAAAAATACCTCACTTAAATCACACTTAAAGTGAATTCGACCACTAGAAGCGGGAAATTCAAATATAAAATGTTTTTTTCATGTTTTACCTAAGTTAACATTCAATATGAGGCGTGATCTTATGATTGGCGGTTATAATATCCCACAAAGTAATTTCTGATGTCCTTGTTTAACTCCGAAACTTATTACAATTTAAATGTAACTGTAAAAAACTTTTTATTGCGAAATATCATAGTTTATACAGTTACATTTGAATTATAAGAAGTTTCTAGTGGTCGCATTCACCTTAAATTGAAACGGCAATCGATATTTATAATTAGTTTTTTTGCTATACGTTGAAATTTTTGCATGGATTTTTAGTTTTTATTTAAATTATAGAAAAACACAAATACACGATTTTATTAAGAAAAACTTCTGGCGCTATTGGATAAAAATAAAATTTCTTTACTCTCATACTCACTTTAAACTTTGCTTTCATTAGGGTTCCGTGCCATTAAAACAGGCTATGTCTCGTGAACCATGATAGCAAGAGCGCTGAAATTTTCACAGATGCTGTTTTTCTTTTGGCGCTTTAACAACTAAACACTATAGTAAAATAATAGTTTTAGGGGGATCCCATACAACAGACGTGATTTTTGACGAAATCTTTCGCGAGTCCGACTCACACTTAGCTGTTTTTTTAATCCCCTTATCAGGAATCTCCATGACACCACCTGCCAACAATAAAACTAATACTCCAAATTTCATTTGTTCCAGAACCATGAAGCCACTATTTTCAATAGTGGTCGCCATACTGGTCATAGCGGCTAGCGCTCACCCGGAGAACATCGAGGATATTAAGGTACTCCCCCAAAGCAAGGAACCGATCGTAGAAGCCGAAGCCAGCGAGCCTCAACCCAGGACCGAACGCTGCACCGCCTGCTCCGGATCCCTTAGTCTTAAGTCCCCCAAAGAACTCCTAGCAGCCATCAAAACCTTACCAAACGCTGAAGTGCACACCCAAGAGTCATTCGAGGGCTGTTCTTCAGAGAAAGGCTGCGCTGGTATCCAAGTCAAAGATGGAAAGGTAGTACAAAAGTTCGGAAACATTCAAGCTTTCAACGCTGCAGCCAATGCTGACACAGCCAACGAGTTCCAGTTCCAAGCGGCTGGTAACAGCGTCTTCGAAGGCGGAGTGCCTAACGGTGGCCCGTTCTGGTGGATGAACCAGGACTCGCCGTTCAAAAATGGCGCCGCTGGTGGTGGGTCTTACGAGAAGTTCAGCAAGTCTTCCTCAAGTTTCACAAGCTCAAGTAACACTGGGGGTGCTGGTGGCGTAGATCTAGCAGCCAATCCTTTCTTAAACGGTGATTTCTCGAAGCTGGCGGGTGGAGCCGGGTTCTCAGGTGCTGGTGGCAACTTTGCCAGCAGCCAAAGCTTCGAATCTTCAGCTAAGGAGATCGATATTTCGAAGAACCCGTTCTTAAATGGTGGTGTGCAAGCTAGCGGTTTTGGTGGTCAAAGTGCTTTTGGAAGTGGGTCCCAGAGCTTCGGTGCTAACTCTCAAAGTGGTTTTGGAGCGCAGGGTGGACAAGCTTCTTTTGGATCTCAGTCTGGTCAATCTGCTTTTGCCGGCCAAGGAAATCAAGCCTTCGGAGCGCAAGGCGGTCAAAATTCCTTCGCTCAAGGGAGCCAGGGCTTCAACGCTTTCAACTCTGGAAGTAAATTCGGGACAGGGTACACTGGTTCGTCTCCTGCGCCGTTCGCAGCCTCCACTGGGTCAAACGTGAACTTAATCCAGAACACACAGAAGGAGTATGACTTTGAGCAGCAGCAACAAACTCAGCAGAATATAGATGAGGTGTTCCAGAGCACTGGGAATGTGAATGCCCATGATAATGGTGGTGTTGATTTGCAGCAGACCTGCGCTGGCCAGGGTTACGTGTGTGTGCACAAGTCGCAGTGTAACAACGGAGTCGTCAACACCAACGGAGGGGGGTTACTTCAAGCTAATACCCAGGTGAGTCTTTAAAAACTTTCTTTTAAACTTTATAGAGTTGATAGTTCTTTAATATTGTTTGTGACAGGAATACTATGGAATAGATTAAGGCCCAGGGACAAAATAAGCGTCAGTTTACTGTCTACTTTTGCCTTACGCGTGATTTTTTTTGTGAACTATTGTTTTAAGGTAACTGATCTTTATGTTGCTGCAGTGAAAATGGGCTTAAATCGGAAGATTGAAACATAAATAGGTGCCCAGTTTTTTTTTAATATTTTTCTACGAACTAATAACGATAATATTGATGAACTTCGAACGTACTACGTATTGCCCGCGGTAAGCTCTTAAACGGATAAACCGATTTGGATGAGATTTTTTTTAGATCAAAACTGATGTTCCAGTAGTAGTTCTTAGACACGTCACATCAAAGTCGGCTCAGTCGTTTTAAAGTTGTTATCGTGTAGATAAATAAATCTCGTTTGCAATATATTGTATTGATGATTCAAATCATTAGGACGGCCTTACATATTATGACATCGCATATGAATATATTTCGGCCTTTACTTAACTCCGTTTACAAAAGGTCAGCTAGCAACAAAAATCGATTTTTTTTATCGATTTGAAATTCTATACAATTCCCTTGATAATTGACATGCAAGATTAATTATTACTCAAACCGCGTTTGCGCATTTTATCGCCAAGGTTAAGCTGCGGTCAGCATTAGGATGGGTCTTCATATGCCTAGCCTTTTCTCAACTATGTTGGGGTCGGCTTCCAGTCTAACCAGATGATGCTAAGAACTATTTTCAAAACTGGTTGTCAGACTTTCTGGCTTTTGATAACCCGTAACGACTGTCAAAGATGTTCAATGACAGCCGGGACCCACCAGTTTATCGTGCCTTCTAAAACACCGTCATGATATTATAGTCACTCATCCACGGACTGACCGCGCCAAGCGTTGCTTAACCTTATGGTCGATTTTGACTTAGCCACGATCTCTTAAGGCCGATTTACACATTGCGATTTCATTGCCCGTTGCTTGCCATTTTATTGCAGGAATATATGACAGGCGACCATTTACCTATTGCACGATTACGTTTACACAGAGCAAGTAGCATTTTGCTGCAATAAAATGGCAAGCAACGGGCAATGAAATCGCAATGTGTTAACGGGCCTTTAAGGATGGGTGACAATTTTTTTTCTCGAAATTTTTCTAAGCTCTTTGACTCGCAAAAGTTATGCTTATTAAGTGTTTTACTAATAAATATTCAATAGAAGAGCTCGTGGCTAAGTCAAAGCCGCGCGGATCGATCGATCACAAGGTTAAGCAACGCTTGACGCGGTCGGTCCGTGGATGTGTGACCGTCTTGTCATAACGAGTTCTTCCGTGCTGTCATTTGAACATCTTTGACAATCGTTACGGGTAGCAGAAGCCAGAAATGTTGACAACGCAGTCTTACACAAGGGGTCCCCAGGTTGCCCAGGTACTGGTTGTGGAACAGGCAATCGCTCCATGTAAAACACTGGTTCTCAGCTGCATCCGGTTAGACTGGAAGCCGACCCCAACGTAGTTGGGAAAAGGCTAGGCAGATGACTAATAAATATTCAAAAGTTACAACTAAGTTTTTAGTAATTACGTCAAAATACAGGTTTTTAATTACACATATCAATCAGGTGTCACTTTAATGATAAAATTAGTAAACGGACACGGAAATACGTAACGGTTACGTAAAGTAAGAATCTGGTTGTAATAAATTTGAAAAAAACTAGTCTAAGGCAATAAATTACTGTCTAGGCTAAAACTAAATGACTAGCTTATTTTTAGGGTTCCGTACCCAAAGGGTATAACGGGACCTTTTTTTTATATCGATGGGAAATCATCAGTATGACCCCTCCCGCTGTGGGTGACAGCGGGAGGGAGTGTCAGACTGTTACTGACTAAAACCCACCGTGTTCCTTCGGGAGCCCTTTGTGTGCCAGGGCCGCGGTAACTCTTTCGAACAACCTGCAGGTATAACGGGACCCTATTACTAAAACTTCGCTGTCCGTTTATGACCAGTGTATCTCAAAAAACCTTGTCAGATAAAATTTCAACTGTCTAAGTTCAAATTTTTACAGATGTTGTTTTTGTTGTCGCTATTACAACAAATAAAAACTAAAATTAGATTAAACTACATAGGTATTTTAGAGGGCTCTCATACTACAAACGTGATTTTTGTAGATAATGGTACGGAACCCTCCATGCGCGAGCCCAACACACACTTGGCCGGATTTTTTAACTTAGTTTATCAAATAACATTTCTTAAAATGCATATTATACAAATATTCTATATTTTTGCTTGTCAGTTGATAAATCTACGGAATGGCTTCACTGTACTTGATAAGATTTTCACAGAAACTTATCAAGTTTATGTAGCTTTCGATACAACTGTTACTGTTAGTCTCAGTTAGTCTCCTTTCAATTTATAAAAGACTTATTGATTTATTTTTAGACGATCAAAACCGGGGTATGTGCTTAGTTAAACATATTTATAAGAATAAAACTGCCAGAAAAGTTAGATATAATTAATATTATACTAGTTGTTCCTCGCGGTATTATCCGTAACCCAGGAAGACTATTTTCCACAACCAGGTAAAACTTACTTCCTCAGGCTCAGACTAGCTGTGCACCAAATTTCATATTAATCAGTTCAGTAGTTTTGGAGAAAAACCTCAAAAGACAGACCGACAGAGTTAATTTCGCATATAAAGAATAATAACTCAATAAATTTTAAATAACAATAATTAATGATTTCCTCAACGTCGTTACTAAATCAAAATTCATTGACAATACTAAACAACGGTCTCGTCAAATACGATCCATCAGTTTAGCAGATGTACAAACAAATACGTATTAATAAAACATGATTTGTAATTGTGGGTATCCGGGTTCGGTGCTGGGTTGTGGCATTTTAGTAACCTTGACATTTTGCTGTATTGTCGCAAACATGCGTAGAATTTTTAAGTTTAATAAATCATTTATTTTTGTACGCATCTTTAATTTGTAATTATCGATTGATGTTAAAATAAGGTACCTGTGTCAAATATGGCCAGCCGAAAAATATGGCCACATCCTATTATTACAAATACGAAACATAGCTAGAATCTGATCGTTGGGCGCCATGTTTGTGGCCAAGGTAGTGTTTGAATGGCGCACCCGCCGCGCACCCCACGCTCTCGCTACTTGCTCAACGGGCATTAGAGTGGAAAGGTGCATCGCTGCTCTAAATAATCCCAAGTAAGTTTTTTGCTATATTTCCTTAGTTTTTCGATTTTGTGCATATCTATTCACGTTTCTAAGTGGCATAATTATCGTATTTCAATATTTTCTTTGTGATTTAGAAAAGTATCGATGTGTTTTTGGTCAGAGTTAACTTAACAAAAGTTAAGTATAAAAAACCCATGACTGAAAATATGGCCAGCAATTGGCCATATTGCATGTATGATTTTTTTCATTCTTAGTAACATTTTCTTTTTTAGATATGCCGCAATACATAAGTAAAGCTATTAGGAGTAATTGTTCAGAAGATGACATGAAACGAGAAAATCCCAAGACGGACGCTAAGACGTTATTTTATTAGAGAAAAAGACTACGAACTCTTCTTTAGGCAGAAAGCCACTTTTGAACCAAGCACAAGAACAAGATTTGAACCGTTTATGCTATGTGGGATATCCCGCTAGTCAGTAACTGATATTAGAATAAGTTCAGATATTAAATGCATCTCTGGCTGAGCTAGTACATCTAGTACATAATTTAAATATTATAGTTTTTCGCCAGATTGAACTTAGAACATTTATATTTTAGTTAATAACAGTAAAAACAATATAATTATCGGTAAAGAGTACTTGTGCCTATAAGATTTTCGATTATTAATCATAAGATAATACATATCTGGACTGATTTATAATTACTAACAAATGTACAAATTATTTTATTTTATTTCATAACAAAATTATCCATACCGTAAATATGGCCACACCATGGGCATATTTACATACAGGGTCGGAAATATGGCCAGTTTACCACTTTTAAAAAAAATGTGTATTATATTGAAATGCTCAATAATTTTGCATTCTTTTTTCTATGTTTCGAAAGCTAAATAGATGAGGTTTTCAGGAAAATGTGCAAAGTCAGGCCTTTGTCTTAGAATCTATAAAAAAAATTACACTAAACCTTAAGGTGGCCATATTCGACACGGGTACCTTACTATGACTTTTAAACTTATTAGTTTATCTTTTACTAATTAAATAACTAATAAGACCAACGAGGCAGCGTTGGTCTAGTGGTCGCATAGCGCGACTGCCGTGCCACGGGTCTCGGGTTCGATTCCCGGGTCAAGCCGAAATCGCTTTGTGGGTTTTAGAAACTTTCAACAAAGCAGCCTGGAGTTTGGAAGTTGGCGGTGTTACACCCCCGTGCCTGGGAGGGCACGTAAAGCCGTCGTTCTCGATTGTTACTCAGTAGCAGTCGTAGTTATAATTCCACGTCAGAGGCAGTCAGGCGGACTTGAGAAAACTCTGACACTAGGGCTTGTCAGGTGATTAAACCTGTAGCTCACTCGATAAGAAGAAGACTAATTAAATGGTCATTAATTAATAATATTAATCTATACTATTACTAGCTTCTGCCAGCGGCTTCGCCAGTTTAAAACTGAAAATCCCGTTTTTTTTTTCGTTCCCATGGGAGTTTCGGGAAATCCTTTCTTATCTCGCGTGGGAGTCTTAAGATGAACTTCTATGCAATTTTACACGTATTATTGTGAGTCAACTATAAAAGATAGATATATGGTGTCGTAGGATATTTTTTATATAATTTTAAGGAGAACATTTCCGTCATACATGATTTCTATGTAGCTTTAACCATTAAGATTGCACATGCGACCGAAGCTTAAAACATGGAGTAACTTCTCCCGTTTTCCCAAATTGCAAATTTTGAATTGAACGTGTGAACTATGAGTCATACTTATTAAATACTGATTTAGATACAACCACGCCTACTATTATAAAGGTTAAACAGAAGTATAGACACACCCATATTTAGACAGGCATGTTTAAATCCCAAGTTAATATTGGCAAGTTAATAGCCACGACGTCTATTTTCGACTTATGTATTAATATAGTGGCTGCACATTAGCTGTGACACAGGTGCACTCCCTATTCCCTCACTCTCATAACCCGATGGAACGGCAATCCGACACGACCGGAGAGAGATTAGGCGCAGGACCGACATTAACGTGCTCTCCGATGCACGGGTGTATCAATCACCAACTTCCAACTCCGGGCTGCTTTGTGAAAGTTTCTAAAACCCATAAAGCGATTTCGGCCCGCCCCGTGAATCGAACCCGAGACCTCGTGCACAGTAATCGACTATGCGACAACTAGACCAACGAGGCAGTTGAAATAGATGTGTCGTGATATAACACATCTATTTCAACATTATTTAAAAATGCAAGGAAAACCAGAAAATTTACCAAAAATAAACTTCAATATATTTCAGTCTAACAAGTTTTTTTAGCAAAATTTCAACTACTGACACCTACATCAACCTACCAAAATCTGTCGAATTTCTGCAATAGATTCTCAACCTTATCACAATAGCGGAAGGTTAACGTTCGATTGACATTTGACACATTCGGTTAGGTTGACCTGCTGTCTGTGCATACAACAAACAAAGTAAGAGGTCACGTGAAACATGGTAGAATTTCTCAGAATTTTAAACCAAAGAAAACATTAGAATCTTAGGTATTTAAGTTTGTACTAAAATAGGGTCAGCATAAAAAGCTAAGGCGTTTATACGCTAGAGTTGTGCAATTGTAAGGAAAACGTTTTGATGACCATCTTTAGTTCAAGCAGACGTGTACGGTTAGCAAAGTCATATGAATAATTAAATATTATTCATATAAGATGCATAAGGTGAATGCAACCACTAGAAGCGGGAAATTCAAATGGTTTTTTCATGTTTTACCTACGTTAACATGCAATATGAGGCGTGATCTTATGATTGGCGGTTATAATAAAAAAAACTTTTTATTGCGAAATATCAAAGTTTCGACAGTTACATTTGAATTTTAAGAAGTTTCGGAGTTAAACAAGGACATCAGAAATTACTTTGTGAGATATTATAACCGCCAATCATAAGATCACGCCTCATATTGAATGTTAACTTAGGTAAAACATGAAAAAACAACATTTTATATTTCAATTTCCCGCTTCTTGTGGTCGAATGCACCTTAAAGACAAAATTAATTTATTAACACACTAGCTTCTGCCAGCGGCTTCGCCCGCTTCCCGAGGGAACTGTTTCCCTTACCCGGATAAAAAGTAGCCTATGTTGTTCCTCAGGATCTATTCTATCTCTGTACCAAATTTCTTCAAAATCTGCTCACCGGTTTAGGCGTGAAAGCGTAACATACAGATAGACAGACAGAGTTACTTTCGCATTTATAATATAAGTAGTGAAGTAGTGATTTAAACGTGAAAATTCATTGTAAGTAGTTCTTTTAAGTAAACTATCGTTTAAGTTGAGTCTTAGTAGAAACCGTGGTAAATTATATGAAAAATGATAAACTTCTCATACCATTTTTCCTTTTGAAATTTTTATATACAGAAGACAACGGGTCAACGTACATGAATACCTATGTAAAATTTTACCAATAGAACATTAACCTTCCGCTATTGTGACAAGGTTGAAAATCTATTGCAGAATCTTGACTAATTGTGGTATCTTGATATGCTATTCTGCTATTCTATCTGTACTAAGAATAAAAAATATTTTTTATCAAACAATAATAAATCAAACCAATTAACATCATAATTTAAAAGAAACATTTAAAAATTGACATTTCAATTAAATACAAAAATACATTAATCACACTCAAATGTCAAATGAAGCTACAATAAATTACAAAATTACAATTATACTGACATTTCTGCTGACGCTACCCCGATGTCCTTTCGTGATGCCGACTATAATTGCAAAATAACTAAGTTGTTAAACTTAACTGCAGCGTAAATAAATGGTTTATCATCTGCCTAGCCTTTTCCCAACTATGTTGGGGTCGGCTTCCAGTCTAACTGTATGCAGCTGAGTACCAGTGTGCCACATGGAGGGACTGCCTGTCTGATCTCCACAACCCAGTCACAAGGGAACCCGATATCAATTGATAAGACTGGTTGTCAGACTTTCTGGCTTCTGACTACCCGTAACGACTGCCAAAGATGTTCAAATGATAGAAAATAAATGATAATAGCTTCTGCCATCAGTGTCACACGCATCCCAAGAGAACTACTTCCAGAAATTTTACAGATTGTGGTTACTTGATGTCATAATAATTAGATTTAAATGCAGATTTGTGTGGGATTAAGCGACTTCTTCTCATAATTTCAATTTGTCCAGAAACAATCATTTCTAAGACAGGGGTTACACGATCAGTCTGGCGTCAGTCAATTCCATCAGTCTGGTCATGAATGATGAGAGAATGATCGTGTAACCGGGTGACTGACGGACTGATGGTCCAAAATGTACCGTGTTTTTTGCCCGTCAGTCTTTCGTCAGTCTGTGACTGATGCCAGAATGACGCCAGACTGATCGTGTAAGTATTTTATTTTTAGAGAGAGGTTACACGATCAGTCTAGCGTCAGTCCATTCCTTCAGTCTGGTCCAGAATGTACCGTGTTTTGACTGATGTCAGACTGACGGACGAAAAACACGGTACATTCTGGACCAGACTGATGGACTGGATTTACGCCAGACTGATCGTGTAACCTCTCTCTAAAAATAAAATACTTAAAGAAATAAAACCTATCGTTCCATCATATTTTATCGAAACCACTTCAGCAGTTTAACCACAAACTTAAACACACAAAGTTAATTTCTCATTCGCAATATGTAAATATATTTTCTCTTATTGTTAACTTGTCAGTTAAATGTCACTCAGAATATAAATATCAATCATATATTGACAACTTTTGTCAACAAGTTAAACTGAGTATTTTTAACTTGTTGGTCATTTACAAAAAACCGGCCAAGTGCGAGTTGGACTCGCGCGCGAAGGGTTCCGTACCACGCTCCTGTAATTCCTCGCTTGAGTAACAGATGACGTTGTATTGAAATTGCACTATCTTTATAATTTATTGTATGGGGACCCCCCTTGATTATACATTTTTAAATTTTTAGTATTTGTTGTTATAGCGGCAAGGGAAATACATCATTTGTGAAAATTTCAGCTCTCTAGCTATCACGGCTTATGAGATACAGCGCGGAGACAGACAGACAGACAACGAAGTCTTAGTAATAGGGTTCCGTTTTACCCTTTGGGTACGGAACCCTAAAAACCAGCCAAGTGCGAGTCGGCCTCGCGCACGAAGGGTTTTATACCATACTAGCCGTTTTCCCGCGATTTCACTCGCGTCCCGTGGGAAATACTACCTGTACCCGGATAAAATATAACCTATAGCACTCACGAATAATGTAGCTTTCTACCAGTGAAACAATTTTTTAAATCGGTTCATTACTTCCAGATATTACCCCCTATAAACAAATTTACAAACAATTTTACCTCTTTATAATATTAGTATAGATAGTACTGCCTCGTAGCTGTCACATAGCCGACTGCTGAGCACAAGATCTCGGGTTCGATTCCCGGGGCGGGCCGAAATCGCTTTGTAGGTTTTAGAAACTTTCACAAAGCAGCCCAGATTTGGAAGTTGGTGATTGATACACCCGTGCATCGGAGAGCACGTTAATGTCGGTCCTGCGCCTGATCTCTCACCGGTCGTGTCGGATTGCCGCCCCATCGGGTTATGAGAGTGAGGGAATAGGGAGTGCACCTGTGTCTGCGCTAATGCTTGTGCACTATAATATGTCCTGCGCAGCTGGCCGATCTTCTTATATGAGAACAGCCGCCGTGGCCGATAATCGGCTAGGACGCCATTATAGATAGTACAGACAATATTACTAGTTAAATTTAGTCAATAAATTCAAACAACAGCCTACAAATGACACAACAATTCTTGACACTCATACATAATGTATATATTTACATATGAACCCCATACAACAAGATTGATAACCTAAAGCTATGGGCCATTGTTCGCAACAAGATATTATAATAATGTTTGCAGAAGCTTTATAGGCGTGTCAATATCACTACTGAGAATTTAATATAGTCTTATGTTTGTGTGTGAAAATGTCCATATATCTACACTAGCCGTTTTCCCGCGGTTTCACTCGCATCCCGTGGGAATTACTGCCCGTACCCGGATAAAATATAGCCTATGTCACTCGTGGATAATGTAGCTTTCGAATGGTGAAAGAATTTTTAAAATCGGTCCAGTAGTTTTTGAGCCTATTCATTACAACCAAACAAACAAACA
>NWSH02000305.1:2288310-2302798 GCA_002382865.2 Heliothis virescens | reverse complement strand
TCCCGTGGGAATTACTGCCCGTACCCGGATAAAATATAGCCTATGTCACTCGTGGATAATGTAGCTTTCGAATGGTGAAAGAATTTTTAAAATCGGTCCAGTAGTTTTTGAGCCTATTCATTGCAACCAAACAAACAAAGTTTTTCTCTTTATAATATTAGTATAGATATAAGTATAGACTAATATTATTATAAAGCTGAAGAGTTTGTTTGTTTTAACGCAATAATCTCAGGGCTTAATGCTCCGATCAGAAAAATTCTTTCAGTACTAAATAGCCCATTTATCGACAAAGGCTTTAAGTTACTTTTTATCCGGGTGTGCAGAGTAGTTCCCACAGGCCGCGAGAGAATCTTATGTTTGTGTATTGGCATGTGATGTGGAGGAATGAGGATCATGATGTGAGGAAGGTTTTGAACATGAATGTGGATGGATATTGTGGAAGGGGACGACCAAAGAAACGATGGATGGATTGAGTGAAAGTCGATATGGCTAGGAAGAATGTTACTTGTGAGATGACGGCAGATAGAAGAGAATGGAAGAAGAAAACATGCTGAGCCAACTACTAATAAATTGGGATAAGGGCAGGAAGCATCATCTGCCTAGCCTTTTCCCAACTATGTTGGGGTCGGCTTCCAGTCTAACCGGATGCAGCTGAGAACCAGTGTTTTACATGGAGCGACTGCCTGTCTGACCTCCACAACCCAGTTACCCGGGCAACCTGATACTCATTGGTAAGACTGGTTGTCAGACTTGCTAGCTTCTGCCTACCCGTAACGATTGCCAAAGATGGTTTATCGTGTACACCAGTTTATCGTGCGTTCCGAAACACCGAAGAACTCGTTATGACAAGATGGTCACCCATCCACGGACCGACCGTGCCAAGCGTTGCTTAACCTTATGATCGATCGATCCGCGCGGCTTTGACTTAGCCACGAGCTCTTCAAATAAGGGGGGGGGGGATAAGGGCAGGAAGATGATGATATATTTGTTTGTGAAAATATCTACATATATCTATACTAATATTATAAAGCTGAAGAGTTTGTTTGTTAGTTTGGTGATCTCAGGAATTATGGGTCCGATTTGAAAAAATCTTTCAGTGTTAGATAGCTCATTTATTGAGAAAGGCTTTAGGCTACTTTTTATCTGGGTGCGCGGAGTAGTTCTCACTGGAAGCGGGTGAAACCGCGAGTATCATAAATGCGAAAGTTTGTGAGGATGTCTGTATGTTTGTTACTCTTTTACTCAAAAACTACTGAGCGGATTTTGATGAAACTTAGCTGTCATGTAGCTTATATATCAGAATAACATATAGGCTACTTTTTATCCGTGTATAATAAGTTTAGTTTCCTCAGGAGACAGACAAAGTCACGGGCAAAATAAAGTATTATTTACACCGAAAATACATATAAAAGAAAGAAGCTGCAAGCCTATACTTACTGCTATTTCGTAACAGACAGACCGACATACATATTTTGCAATCCCTACCTTTGTATACATGTCCACGTTTAATGTACTGACGGTACACGACCGTTTGATAAATGATAGTTCGCGTTATACAGTATCTTACAATAACTTTGTACAAATATTTTCAATAGATCTTGTAGTATGCTGTTTCTGTGGCGTCGGCGTCGGTTATATTTCGTCATCTTAAAATCTATACTAATATTATAAAGCTGAAGAGTTTGTTTGTTTGAACGCGCTAATCTCAGGAACTACTGCCCCGATTTGAAAAATTCTTTCAGTGTTAGATAGCCCATTTATCGAGGAAGGCAATAGGCTACTTTTTATTCGGGTGCGTGCAGTAGTTCCCACTGAACGCGAGCGAAACCGCGGAAAAACGGCTAGTTACCTAAAGATATTATATAGATATATATTATTTCAAATCACTTCAGTAATTTTGGAGTCTTTAGGGTACAAACAAACAAAAACAAGTTTCCTCTTTGTAATTCCGCCAGCGGTTTCACCCGCTTCCCGTGGGAACTACTCGACGCACCCGGATAAAAAGTACCCCATAGCCTTTCTCGATAAATGGGCTATCTAACACTGAAAGAATTTTCCAAATCGAACCAGTAGTTCCTGAGATTAGCGCGTTCAAACAAACAAGCTCTTCAGCTTTATAATATTAGTATAGATAAAAGTACATCTAAATTAAGCAGTATCTTCATAAAATTAATAAGCTAATTAGAAATGGCGAAACCTGCATAAGTAGCAAAGTTTTCGTAACAGAACTCTTGCCCAAGAAATGCACTAAAAATAGATATAGAAATGTAAACTAAAGGGCACCATGCTACCCGACTGCCAAAGGTTGAAGTTGCGTTATGTTTTGACAGCCGGTTGACCTAACTTAGGTCTAGACTGAAGTAATATCTAGATATATTTACGTATCTTATGTCTGTCTGTTACAATGATAGACAGCTCGTTAAGAAAATGCCGAATACCTATATAATTTTGTTACATCCTTACTAATAATATAAACGAAAGAAACTGTCTGTCTGTTGAGCCTTCAGATAAAAAATAAAAAATAAATATACTAATACTAGTTGACCATGTAAACTTCGTATTACTTACCTTTATTTTTTTTATATTCATGTATTTTCTCATCGTTTAAACCTTCCCTCGATCTGTACAAACATTTTAAATCCAAAGTAAGCCCGACCGGTCCAGCCATTCTTGAGTTTTGGTGAGACTAATGAACAGCAATTGATTTTTATATATAAGAAGATAATGAAAGGGAAGCATTTTTTCTTTTACCCTGAAGGTTGCTGGGGGGTTGTATACATAGGAAGTGGTGAAGGGCGTTTTTGGGTCTGTTTCATGTAATTTTGACTTTGATTAAATGCTTTTTGTCTGTTGGAAAGCTATACTATCCCCGAGTTACACAAGCTATATTTTATCCGGGTACGGGAACTAGTTCCCACGGGACGCGAGTGAAACCGCGGAAAAGCAGCTATAGTATTATAAATGCAAAAAAAAACTGTTTGTCACACTTTTATGCAAATACAAGTACAGACGACAGCAGGTCAACGTATACGAATCTGTCAAATTTTACCAATCAAACATTAACCTACTGCCATTGCGATAAGGTTGAAAATCGGTTGCAGAAATTTTACAGATTATGCTGACTTGATGTGCTGTCGTCTGTACAAAAGTAGCCGAGAGCCTGGGATAGGTCATGGGTTTTTTATCCGGGTGCTGGAAATAGTTCCCACGTATACGAGTGGTTCCAAGGGGAATAGCTATAGTATAAGTAAATATTAAGTATATTTGATTCATAATGCAAATACACACAGGTATAAATCATTTGACAGTACTGATTGGACATGCAATAATTCATCTTGTATGTATTTATTTAAATAGTAGTTACCTTAAATCATTACAATAATATATTAACTGTAGTTTACTAAGTATTTGATGTCAGTGTTGGACAAAACCGGAGAATCTCATTAGTGTTGAAAAGTTATATTTATGTAGCCTGATTTTAAGAATGTAATTTGTAAGCTGAAAAGTTTGTTTCGTTGCTTGAATCTCTGGAACTACTGACGCGATTTGAAAAAATATTTTAGTGTTAGATAGCCCATTTGTTGGCTATAGGCTACTTTTCATCCGAGTACGCGGAGTAGTGTCTAAGAGAGGCTAATGAAACCGCTGGTAGAAACGAGTACAGCTGAAGAAAATATTTGTCTAATTGAACACACTTACCTCAGAAACTACTGATCCCATTCGAAACTTTTTAAAACGTTTAATAGTACATTTATCGAGGATGCATAGGCTACCTAACACTGAAAGATTTTTTCAAATCAGACCAATAGTTTCATAGATTCGATCGCTAAGCAAACAAACAAACTCTTCGCATTTATAATATTAGTAGAATTAATATACAGTTGCATTTTATTTGTTAAAAAGTTGTCACAATCCAGTTCAAAAGGTCTAGACTGGAATCTAGACCAATATAAACTATGACATGACGTAAAAATTGCATTATTTCGCATGCAATCGTTTTAAAACCTAATATTTGAGCAATAGTCTTCGATATGGTATTGCAAAATAAAATACTCGCTTCCATTCGTCGGGTAAACATTATAATTAGTTTACGTTCTAATTTGACAAATATTTAAACTGCAATTACTTTTGTTTTTTCAATTATTTTGCAATAGGCACGTTAAATTGATCCTAGCTGTCATCTGAATATCTTTGGCAGTCGTTACGGGTAGTCAGAAAATATGTCAAAAAAAAATATGTCAAATAGCAATCTATAACTTTATCTAAGACCTGTGATGCTGACTCATCTATCTGCGGAATTCAATATTCTGTCTATCTCCGGATTTGCTTACTAAAGATAGGAATTTGACATTACTTGTATGGGACTAATGTCAACATTCTATCTCTAGTATGCAAATCCAGAGATAGATAGGTTATTGGGAACGGCCGTATACCTACTTATAATAAATCTGTAGATAGGTCAATTTTGTACATGAAATATATTTCCAAAATAAATATCAGAGGGTGATTAGGAATCGATACTGATGCCAAAAATGCAATCAAATTTTTGTCTGTCGGTCTGTCTGTCTGTTTGTATAGCTGTTATACAAACAAAAACTCCTCGATAGATTTTAACGAAACTTGGCACAATTATTATTCATACTCCTGAGCAGGTTATATGATACATTTCATCACGCTATAATCAATAGGAGCCGAGCAGTGAAGGGAAATGTTGGGAAAACGGGAGAAGTTACTCCATTTTTAAGCTTCCGTCTATGTGCTGGCATAAGCGACATGATCCGCGTACGAAGTCGCGGGCATAACCTAGTACATACATAAAAATGTTTCAGGATTTCAAAATGCCCACGTAACATATTTCCGGATGTATTTTTTCCTCACTGACGTTATTTCAAGGAAATAGCTGCACGTCTTTGGTCTTATTAACTTTTTTCCACGTGAGAACCATTGTTCCTTTGTTTTGTATGAAACTAAGAGGTTTTTCTACTTGTTTTTGTAATTATAATGTGTATTAAGTCTGTTATGATATGCTTAGAGCTCGTGGCTAAGTCAAAGCCGCGCGGATCGATCGATCATAAGGTTAAGCAATGCTTAAATTGGCCCGTCATTCCGTAAATGGGTGACCATCTTGTCATAACGAGTTCTTCCGTGTTTCGGAAGGCACGATAAACGGGTCCCGGCTGTTGTTTGAACATTTTTGGCAGTCGTTACGGGTAGAAGCCAGAAAGTCTAACAACCTGTCTTGCTTGTATCGGGTTGCCCGGGTGACTGGGTTTTAGAGGTCAGATAGGCAGTCGCTCCATGTCGCACACTGGTACTCAGCTGCATACAATTAGACTGGAAGCCGACCCCAACATAGTTGGAAAAAGGCTAGGCAGATAAGTAAAGTTACAACTAACGGCTGTTCTCAATAACCTATCTATCTCTGGATTTGCTTACTGGAGATAGAATTTTGACATTAGCCCCATACATGTCAAATTCGGGTCGTGGAGTCCGAATGCACACTCTATTTTTAAAGAACTTTCTAGGCGGCTGGTTGACGCTACCCGTGACCAAAGGGCTGGCTATTACCTTGGTCAAAGACTAAGCATTGCCATCCAGCGTGGCAATGCTGCCAGCCTTTTGGGCACGCTCCCGGTCGACAGCGATGGGGAGGAATTTTTTGACGCTTTTTAGTTTTAAGTTTAAGTTTTTTTTTTAATCAGAATGTTGTAAATAAAAAAATAAATTGGTTTGAAATTCCTATTTCTGGTAAGCAAACCCAGAGATAGACAGAACATTGAATTCCGCAGTAAGAAACCAAAAGTCTTTAACTAACAAATTTTACATAGTTTATTAACCACTCAATTGCCTCTATATGGGTTTACAATTAATTGTCGCCTTCAAGATTGTCTAGCAATATAATTGCTTCAAGACATTTCGACATTAACTGAGAACTTTAACAGTTAAACCGTAAATTGTGGGAATGCAAGACATAAAGATCGATTGATAAATTGATTGATTAAGGTTTGGCTGGTCCGACTGGATTTTCTTCACAGACTGTCTGTCAAATTTCTGCAATAGATTTTCAACCTTATTACAATGGAGGTAGGTTAATGTTCGATTGGTAATATATGACAGATTCGTATACGTTGACCTGTTGTCGTCTGTACACACAGCAGGTCAACCTACCCGATCTGTATTTACCAATCAAACATTAACCTTCCACTATTGTGATAAGGTAGTAAATCTTTTGCTGAAAAAAGAAACTTAAAATCCATACAAACTTGGGCCTGGCGTTACAGGGCTGGAATTTGCCCATAAGTTAGAGTATTTAGGAAGATTTTAAGAGCCTGAGTATCACGTCTCTCAGCAATGGCCAAATAGGTAAAATCAGACAAACTTATATTTTAGGTTATGTTTGTGTTCAATGTTCCCGGTATATGTTGTCTTTTGTATAACTAGATGGCGTTGCTGCATTTAAAGCTGATGAGTTTGTTTGTTTGTTTGAACGCGCTAATCTCAGGAACTACTACTCCGATTTGAAAAAATATTTCAGTGTTAGATAGCCCAATTAACGAGGAAGGTTGTATGCTACTTTTTATCCGGGTGCGCTGAGTAGTTCCCACGGGACGCGGGTAAAACCGCTGGCAGAATCTAGTATTACAATAAAGTTGCATAAAAATCCGTTCAGCAGTTTTTTGCGTCAGAAATATATACTTTAAAGTCAAAGTCAAAGTTTATTTATTTTGCAAATATGGGTAGGTATACAAAAGTTCTTAAAATAAAATATAATACATCAGGTCAGCCATATTTAACCACTCGGCATGCATAATAATTTAACAGGTTTTTTACCGACTTTCCAAAAAAGGACTCAATTCAACCGAATCTTTTTTTTAAGAGAAATAGTTTGAATGTTGCTATCTAACACTGAAAGAATTTTTCAAATCGGACCAGTAGTTCCTGAGATTAGCGCGTTCAAACAAACAAACATACAAACAAACTCATCAGCTTTATAATATTAGTATAGATTAATACGAAAACGTTTCCAATAAATATGATTAATTATTAAATATTAAACTACCCACTTAACATTTAAACGAAAATTAGACGATTAATAATTTTGTATTTTCAATCAATAATGTAAACAGTAGTTAAATAGTAATTCAATATACATGTAAACTTGTCTTATTTAATATCATTTAACTTAAAATATAGTATTAACATATGACTATGTATTATAATAATTACAGTATAAAAGATGGTCAGATAAGCAGTCGCTCCATGTGGCACACTGGTTCTCAGCTGCATCCAGTTAGACTGGAAGCCGACCACAACGTAGATGGGAAAAGGCTAGGCAGATACTGTATTAAAGATGGATGTTACGTGGGGTCCAGGGCTTAGCTAAGTCGATCGATCGTAAGGTTAAGCAAGGCTTGACACGGCCCAGAGTGCCTCCATGTTTCGGAAAGCACTAAAAATCAAAGTCCTGACTCATTCACTGACTCAACAACGCAGGGCCCAAACCCGTGAACCTATAAAGCTGAAATATTGCACAGAGGTTCATCTTAAGACTCGCGCGAGATAAGAAAGGATTTCCCGAAATACCCACGGGAACGGGAGAAAACGGGATTTTAAGTTTACGCGGACGAAGCCGCTGGCATAAGCTAATTTAATAATAAGTTCCTGGTTAGAATTTATTAAGTTAAGGTGAAATATAATAAAAATACAACTATCATTGAACTAACATTGAATGACCTTTCTAGCATAAAATTTATGTATTCAATAATTTAGTTATCAAAATACTCGTTTTTGACAAAACCTGTATAGTATTGAAAATATATTTTGGATAATAGAGTTATTTTTCTAGCGATATACGTACCATCTACATTTATAATATTTTTTTAATAAAAATATATTTAAAAATATAAAAATAGTGTCCCACCGGCATCGGGAACATGGTCCAAGCTACTGGCGGTCAGGGCTCCATAGAGAGAAACCTCCTGACGATGCGTGCCGTGTCCAGAAGTACAGCTTTCTGCATCAAGCGCTTGATCCAACCGTCTAACGCGAGCCTCCTTAGATGTAAATCGTTTAATATCTACGGTACGGTACGGTATTATGGATAAAGAAAAAAAACGTGGTCCTTATTAATTAATACGGAAGTAATAGGTTCTCTGACAGTCCGGTGTTTCAGTAATTTATTTTCTATATTATTCTTGTCACAACCAATGTTAAGAAATAAACGATAATTTTATATTATATCATTTCAAAGTTATGTATTTATAAAAGCTAATAATTCCTCCTTCTTTGTCACAGAAGCAGTACTGCAACACCAGAACAGAAATCTGCTGCAGGATCGAAACCGCATCCCTTGCTGGTCAAGGAAACCTCCAGGGTTCCCTCGGAGTTGGGTCAGGAACCTTCCAAGGATCCGCCACCCAAGGCCAGGGTCTCTTCAGCCAGTCCGGCTCAAGTCAGGGCAGCCAGAGCAATTTTGGAGCGTCAGGCTTCGAAGCTAGCCAGTCAGGCAGCCAGTCTTTCAATGCGAACAGAGGCAGTTCAAGTGCTGGCAGCAATGTAGGCTCCCAATTCGGAGGATCGTCTTTCAACGCCAACAAGTTCGGTTCAACAGCCTCCGGCTTCGGCTCAACCCTCGCACCGGCACCAGGTCGTTTTGGAAACGCGAACTCCTTCAACAACGAAGTCTTTAAGTCTACTAGCCAATCCAACTTCGTGGAAACTGACTCTTTCTCAGCTGGATCTGAAAACGCTGGGGTATTCCGTCCTGGTGCAATTGGCTCGGCTTTGAAACCTGGTATTCCTTACCTGCCCCCTGTAGACTCTGTCACCAGCCCATCCAATATTCCAACCCCCGCTTTCGTATCAACACAGCGTCCTTTCACCACTCCTAGACCTGTGACGACCCCAAGACCAGTCTCCACTCCGAGACCATATTTGCCACCTGTTGTATCGACCAAGGCACCTGAATATCTACCACCTGATTACGACGGATCCAACACTAACTTGGTACCCAAGTACGAAGATGGAAGTCTTATTCTTGATTACTATCCAGATAAAAATACCGGTAAGTAGTGATCCATATTCTTTTATATTTTCTTCCTGGGTTTGATGACGTATGAGAAGTCTTTTACCATGTCCAGGGTCCTATATCATTTAAAAATTCATCTCAATTAGAGGGCACGTTAAATTGGTCGGTCCCAGCTATCACGTAGTCTAATTCTAGACAGTCTGACTACCAGTCTTACCAAGAGGTATTGGGTTGTTCGGGTTGATCGGGTAACTGGACTATGTTGCTCCATGTGGCACACTGGTACTCAGCTGCATCTCATCAAACTGGACCCACCCCAAAAATCTTGGGAAAAGGCTAGGCTAGATAATAACCAAGATTAAGCAAATATAAAAAGAAAATTCTTCTTTTAGGTGGATCAGTGGTGTCAGATGTGCCTGTAGGCTGTGCTGCAGCCCTGAAGTGCACACCCATCGAGTTCTGTACCGCGGAAGGAGTCATCTCCAACACTACTGTTGCCCTCACCAGGGACCAACAGGCTTACAGAGTACCTTTAACTGTAAGTATCTTAATTACTAGTTTTGTACTGAAATAACGTTCTTTTCTGAAACCCGCAAACATTATATTTTTAGGGCCAGTTTCAGAGCTTCCAGATAAAGTCCTAGATAACAATCTGATGGAAAAGTGGTCAAAATTAAAAACATTTATATGGTATTATCTATCAGATAACTATCTAGAACATTATCTGGAACCTCTGAAACTGGTCATTAGTATTCTAAATATGGTGGTTTCAAATACCCTATAAGCGTATTAACTCAACAAGCCTTATGGTCAGTTTCACAGGTTCTAGATAGGGTCATAGATATGTTTTTAATGTTGTTAAAATTTCTATGACATGATCTGTCAGATAGCTATCTGAAACTTTATCCGGAACCTGTGAAACTGGCCACTAGTGTGGCTAATTTCTTCAAAAATCCTCTGCCATATTGTAGCAGCCAAATTCCATCGTAACACTTACTGACTTCCAAATTCTTCACCAGGACTGCAAGGACTTGGCGACAGGTCGCATCGGCAAATGCTGTCGTGACCCCCTCTACACCGATCCCTGGCCAACCAACCAGCTCGGCAAATGGGTTCCCGGGGTATTCGGAGGCAATGATGGAAAATACGTTCCTGATAGCCGCGGCAGTCAGTCAAACCAACCTGGAGTGACCGTCAGACCTCCTACGACAGGATCTGTGATTCTGACAGCTGATAGGTACCACTTTTTATGATCATCATCAGCGTTTTACCGTCCCACTGCTGGGCAGCCTCCTCTCACACAGAGAAGGATTGAGCGTTAATCATCACACTTGCTCAATGCGGGTTGGTGATTTCAGACTTTATAGTCCAGGTTTCCTCGAGATGTTTTCCTTCACCTTTAATCAGTCTAAAATGTATCACTTACCTAGAAAATACAGATGCGGGACAACCTACCCGAATCTTTCAAATTATACCAATCGAACATTAACCTTATACTATTGTGATAAGATTGAAAATCTATTGAAGAAATTTGACAGATTGTGGTAGCTTTATGTTTTGGCGTCTGTACATACAAACTCAGAAATGTTGCATTGCTACTTGCCTAACCTGGATTCGAATCTCCTCGAACTAAATAACTCTTAAAGGATCTCCTAACATAGGTAACACAAGTAAAGGTTTCTTCAACATCCTTAACACATTTTTTTTTCAGAACAACTCTACCTCAAGGACCCAACCAAGTCACTCCAGGTTACCCTTCATCCACTCCTGGACCCTTCGTCCAGAAAACTCGGTACAACCAGGGAACTTACACGCAAGGCGGACGAGGCTCATACAACCAGGGAGGTCAAGGACAGGTCACCGTCCAAGGTCAAGGTCAATATGAATCCGCTGGACAGGGTAGCCAAGGTCAGTTTTTGTGAAATTATTCTAACAAGATAGTTAGTTTAAAAGGGTGTCCAAGTGTCCATGGAGATTCTTGCCGGTTCTTCTCCATGAGACCAACTCCATGGAACCGTGCAACTAGCTTGACTTTTCATAAAAACCTGTACTAGGTATATTTGAAATGAAAAAAATTACTTTGACTTTATTGATAAGTTTAGTAAATTACATTGCTATGAGGAGTAACCGCCAATCATAAGGTTAAGCAATGCTAGACGCTGTCAGTCTGTGGATGGGTGACCGCCTTCTAATGTCGAGTTTCTCCGTATTTCGGATATTTTTGGTAGTTACTGTTACAGTCTAACAATCAGACTTGCCAAGGGGTATCAGGTTGCCCGGGTTGGATTGTGAAGGTCAGACATCTTTTATTTAAATTTAAAATTGTTCACAGGTAATGTCGGACAGTATGGCCAAGGTCAAGGATCCTTTGTCCAGAGAGGCCAGGTAAGGATAATATTCACATTTAATTTTCTATTTTCACCCAGTAATAAATATAGATCTTTGAACCCAATAGACAGGAATATGTTACTGGAGGGAGTTTGTTGCGCCACTTCTTACCAGTAAAAGCACATAGGAAATGGTGCAGGGCGGGTGATTTGGGGGTCTTTTGTCGAAAAATGCTGATTTATCAGCCTAATTCGAAAAATCGTTTTTGAGTTTGAATTTGAAAGTACAATACATTTAAAATTGACTTGTCTGTTGATAATATTCCTAGTCGTTTGAATTTCGTCTTCAATCCGCTAACTTGGTAAAAAATATAACAAAAAAAATTTCATTGTCTACCAGGGCACGCAAATAACTCAAGGCCAAGGTTTCGGCGTCACCCAAGGAGCCGGCCAAGTGGTCCGCCAAGGTTCAGGAGTCGGAGTAACAAGAGGTCAAGGCTTCGGCGTAGTCCAAGGTGGAGGGCAAGTAGTCTCCCAAGGAGGTGGACAGACAGTCAACCAAGGATTTGGAACTGGAATCAGACAGGGACAGGGTTCTCTGGTTAGCCAAGGACAAGGCTTCGGCGTTACCCAAGGACAGGGCTTCGGTGTCACCCAAGGACAAGGTCAAGGAGTCATCCAAGGTCAAGGTCAAAGTGTAATCCAAGGAGGAGGCGTTGGTGTGACTAGGGGACAAGGATTCGCCGTGACTGGCGGTCAAGGACAGTACACTTCTCAAGGACAGGGCTTCGGAGTAACCCAAGGACAGGGCTCTGGAATAAGACAAGGCTCTGGTTTTGAAGTCACCCAAGGAAACGGTTTCGGTGTAACCCAAGGCAGTGGATTTGGAGTTACTCAAGGAAACGGATTCGGAGTTATTCAAGGCCAAGGTCAGGGCGTGATCAGGGGTCAAGGACAGGGCATCTTCCAAGGTCAAGGTCAGAAGTTGGTGCAGGGAGGAGGATTTGGAGTACAGAATGGATATCAGACTGAGTCCAGTGAAACTACACTGAGGGTCACTCTGCCAAGATACAGCGGCTCTGGCGAGTGTGGAGTAGTCAATGTAAGTATTTTTGTATTTTATTTTATTTTTATTTTATTTTATTTTAACATTTTCGGAAAACTTACAGCTAGAAGAAACAATAGAGAGACATAATATTACACTTGAAGGCCATTTACAAGTTTTCACAAATAGCTACAACGTAATAAAAAGAAAAAATCGATTGGTGTCTGGACAAATTGTAACACTCCTAATACATGTGACTACAGAAAAAAAAATTTAAATAAAAAAATTACTAACTAGACAACGTTTAAGACGAGCAACACTGGTATGAAACAAGTCTAAGTCAACATCACGCGAGATTACATTGAAAGATTTGCCTGCTCTTAACATAAAAGAATTTTGCCTGTATGTCGTTCTAACTCGTGGGACATGAATAAGGCGGGGGTTCCTTAACAGTGTGATGTCTATCTATTTCTGTTAGGGATGCTCTTGTAAAGAAGACAGAAGATCATCCTATCCGAATCTGTCAAATTTTACCAATCGAACATTAACTTTCCACTATTGTGATAAGGTTGAAAATCTATTGAATTTGGCAGATTGTGGTAGGTTGATGAGCTGGCGTCCGTACTTGTTAAATATCTAGAGTTTCCTTTAAATGTAGCTGAAAAATGGAATCTAAAGAGTTCTTAGAAGTACGTTGTCTACATTATAAACAATAGCTGTTTTCCCGCGGTTTCACTCGCGTCCCATGGGAACTACTGCCGGTACCCGGTTAAAATATAGCCTATGTTACTCGGGGATAGTCTAGCTTCCCAACAGTGAAAGAATTTTTCAAATCCATTCAGTAGTTTCGACGCCTTTAGGGTACAAACAAATAAAACATATTTCCTCTTCATTATATTAGTACTAGCTTCTGCCAGTGGCTTCGCTGACGCAAATCTGAAAATCCCGTTTTTTCCCGTGCCCGTGGGAATTCGGGAAATCCTTTCATAGCGGACGTTATAACATCTACCTGCATGCCAAATTTCAGCTTCCTCCAGTGGTTTGGGCTGTGCGTTGATAGATCACTATGTCAGTCAGTCACCTTTGGGTTTTATATATTTAGATAGTTAGTTGCAAGACGCGAAATACTTAAACTTAAATTATAGTGGAACTTAAAAATTAATTGCACATTTATCCAAAAGTCCAGTAAACATGAACATTCATATTAATATACTTACTTGTTTATTTTGATTGATATCTTAAATTAGCATAAAAACATATTCGACATTATTAGCGTTAGAAAAACATGGTAACTTACAATAATTAGAATTTTAACATAACTGGTTTTTATGATATTTATTACATCATCTGCCTAGCCTTTTTCTTAATAAAGTAGCCTATATACTAATCCAATATATAATATACTGCCTCATTGGTGTAGTTGTCGCATAGCCGACTGCTGTGCACGAGGTCTCACCAGATAAAAGCCCAGAGTTGGAAGTTGGTGATTGATACACCCGTGCATTGGAGAGCACGTTAATGTCGGTCCTGCGCCTAATCTCTCTCCGGTGGTGTCAGATTGCCGTCCCATCGGGTTATGAGAGTGAGGGAATAGGGAGTGCGACTGTGTCACGACAAATGTGCAGCCACTATAATACACTACTCACAAAAATTTAAGGATATTTTTTCATGGACGATTTTCTTATGGGATTTTCAAGAAGCTGTATCTCCAAGGAAAATGATCGTACAGCAAAAAGAAATCCAGGAAATTATAGATTCAAGATTCTAGTTTTCAAATCTATCCATGATTATTTTTTTAAATCACTAGTTTTGGAATAACACTAAAGAAATCAGGGAAAGAAAAAAATTACAGAATTTTTTTCAACTTTGGAAAGCTACAAGTTCATAAACAATTTTTTTTTCTTTATCTCACTCCAAAGCTTTTTTTGAAAATTTTATGCGCTTTCATTTGATGTAACCGGTAAGTTTGTACGATGATTTTCCAAGGAATGATTGCCAATCAAAGCAAAAACGATCTCGTTCACTTTGTTTATCAATAACTCTGTAAATAATGATTGAATAGAAAATCTAAGCAGAGTTTTGAAATCT
>NWSH02000305.1:2264168-2284741 GCA_002382865.2 Heliothis virescens | reverse complement strand
CTGTACGATCATTTTCCTTGGAGATACAGCTTCTTGAAAATCACATAAGAAAATCGTCCATGAAAAAATATCCTTAATTTTTTGTGAGTAGTGTATGTCCTGCGCAGCTGGCTGATCTCCTTATATGAGAACAGCCACCGTGGCCGATAATCGGCTAGGCGCCATCACCAATAATATAAGTTCTATTACTGCAAAATTTCATCAAAATCCATCAAGTAGTTATTCTGTGAAAGACGTAAAACATTCGTTTTCATTCAATAAATTAAATGATTTTTATTCCAAAACAAACCACAAGACACTTAACTATTTTAGTTAAATACCGTATCATTTGTAACCCTATAACTACAAGGTTAAATTGCCTAACTGTTATGTGGTAACCGACTATCTTCGGAATGACATTTAAAAATATTTATACTTGTACTATTGAGTAACCGAATATATCTTTTAGCTAATTAAAAGGTTTAGATTCGTCCGTAAAGTAATAGTTAATGTGTTCATGTTTAATGAGTAGTTTTGACATGCGGTTTTTCTCACTATAGGTTACCAATTAGTATATCTTCTTCATCTATCTTCTATCTATCTATCTATACTTATAATAAATCTGTAGAGAGGTCAATTCTGTACATGAAATATATTTCCAAAATAACTATCAGGGGGTGATTAGGGGTCGATACTGATGCCAAAAATGCAATCAGTAGATTTTTTGTCTGTCTGTCTGTATAACCGTTATAGAAAAAAAAACGACTGAACGGATTTTAACGAAACTTGGTACAATTATTATTCATACTCCTGAGATGGTTATAGTATACTTTTCATCACGCTACAATCAGTAGGAGCAGAGCAGTGAAGGGAAAGATCTTTGATTATGACGACCCGTTGTCGCTGGCATAAGCGACATGATCCGCGAACGAAGTCGCTGGCAGAAGCTTGTACTAAATATAAAAGCGAAAGTTTGTTTGTTTATGTGCGAAAATTACCGAATGGATTTTGATGTAACTTTGCTGTATTATAGCTTTATGGCAGAATAACATATAAACTACCGTTTATCTGTATGTGAAATATAGTTCCCTCAATAAATGGGCTATCTATCACTGAATTATTCTTTAAAATATTACCGGCAGTTCTTGAGATTAGCGCGTTTAAACAAACTTTTCTACTATACACGCGAAAGTTTGTATGTATGAATGTTTGTTCCCCTTTCACGCAAAAATTACCGAATAGATTTTGATTAAACTTGCCAGTAATATCAGAAGAACATATAGGCTACTTTTTATCCGGGTGCAGGAAGTAGGTTCCTCGGGAAGCGGGTGAAACCGCTGGCAGAAGCTACAAAGAAACTAAAATTGGTATATCGTTGAAAAATATATTTTTTAGACTTTATTTGAATGCCATGCCATCAGTTTCGCGAAAATGGTGCTCTCTCTATAAATGGCCTATCTAACACTGAAAGAATTTTCAAAATAGGACCAGTAGTTTCCGAAATTAGCGCGTTCAAACGCACATACCCATATCATTATAATATTAGCATATACTACCGTAAAAAATACACCATTATCAAACCTATATTCCCATTCTCAAAAACGTTACTTTTTTTAAACAATATTACTCTTTCTAAATCATATTAAAAATAAACTGTCACACCAAAATGATGTAACACCTACTTAAAATTAGCGTCAGGGGTCAAATCTTAACCTTATAACCTTAAGGCCTTATCATCGTTGACCAGTTAAAAAAACCAGTTAATTATATAAACCAAGGTGTTATGTGAAGGTCAAAAGATCGAAGTTAGGCATATAAATAACTATTATGTAAAAAAAACTAGCTTTTGACCGTGTTTTTTTAGATCCGGATATAAGGCTATAGCATCTATTTTATCTGTACTAATATTATAAAGCTGAAGAGTTTGCTTCTTTGAACGCATTTATCTCAAGAACTACTGGACCGATTTGAAAAATTATTTTATAGTTAGATAGCCTATTTATCGAGGAAGGCTGTAGGCTAATTTTTATCCGGGTGCGCTGAGTAGTTTTCACGGTATGCGAGTGAAACCGCTAGTGGAATCTTGTACACAACGACAATATATTCTCCCCTCCTGCTGTGGGTGGCAGCGTAAGGAAGTGTGAGACTTTTACTGACTGAAATCCACCGTGTTCCTTCGGGAGCCTTTTGTGTGCCAGGGCCGCGGTAACTCGTTCAAACAATCTACAGCCCAGAACAATGTTTAACCCTTGATTTCTCTCCACCAGCCCCAGAAACCGTATGGAAACCGCAAGGACCTGGAGGTAGACTTCGCAGAGATCCCCTGGCAAGCTATGGTGCTCCTGCAGACCAACAGGAGCCTGCTCTGCGGTGGTGTGATCACCAGACCTGATGTCGTCATCACCTCTGCCAGCTGTGTTGAAGGGTAAGTGGGAAACCTAGGTCTTTAAGGGTTCCGTACCCAAAGGGTAAAATTCTGTTACTTATATCATGGGATCCTGTTATGAGGAATTTCAAAAAAATATAGAGAACTTCCTTTTGCCTTCAAAAAGAGGGTTTGTTGTAAGTTTGAACTCTATATTTGTAGCATCATAGCTCGTAAAATGATGAATAGATTTAGAAGCAGCTTTTCTTGTTGAAAGCTGGTTTACCAGCAGTGATTCTCAGACATGTTTAATCAAAATCGGCTAAGCCCTTTAAGAGTTATTAGCTTAAACACTGCTTACTCATCTTCAGTCTATTACACTGTAAATAAACAGAGATAAGGGCAGGGCAACGATAATTATTAATGAACTTTATAAATGAATCTACCAATTTTGATACAAAACTTTAACGGCCAGTTTAACTAGTTCTACATAAAGCACTAGATAGCTATCTAACAGATAACGCCTTAGAAATTTTAAATTTTGACTACTTTTATATGATCATAATCTATCAGTTAGCTTTCTAGAACTTGATCAGGAATCTGCGAAACTGGCCGTTAGACCAAATTTTCAGAAAATCTAACCATTCCCTTCTCAACAGATTGGAAGCCAAGAACGTGCTCATCAAGGGAGGAGAATGGAAACTTGGAATCGATGAGGAACCCCTACCCTTCCAAATCGTTCAGGTCAAGCATATCCTCCGTCACCCATACTACAAGGCTGGCAGCTTCATCAATGACGTAGCCATCTTAGTCCTGACTGAGAACCTGAGGCTGGCGAAGAACATCTGGCCTATCTGCCTTCCATCATCCACTGATACCTTGGACGCGTTTTACAATGGTGCTGGGGAGTGCATCGTGACTGGTTGGGGCAAATCTGTGCTGCAAGGTAGGTCTTCTTCATTATTTGAATAAAATAGAATAGAAAAAAATATTTCAAGCTCTACAAGTGCTCATAATATAGTTAGTAATAATTTGCCTCAAATACCAGTGTTACTTATTTGAACCTGGTTTTAGTAGACACAAAAGTTTTACTGCCTAAAGCCGGGTTGCTGGTTTTAACTGTAACTATGACTTAAACTTAACCGGTCGTGAAGTGGCCGCCCATTGGTCGCACAGCTGTCAGGTTAAAAATTTGACCAATGGCCGGACATTTGACGGCCGGTTAAGTTTAAGTTTATAATTATAGTTAAATCAAGCAACCCAGCCTTAGTTGGAATGTTAGCAAAATCCCGGGTTCGATTCCTGGGTTCAGTGGAAATCGCCTTGTTGGTTTTAGAAACTTTTACACCGAATCTGGAAGTTGGCGGTGTTACACCTCCGTGCCTGGGAGGGCACGTAAAGCGTTCCCGAGTGCTACTCAGTAGCAGTCGTTGTTACAATTCCACGTCAGAGGCCGTCAGGTGGATTTGACAAAACTCTGACACTAGCGCTTGTTAGGTGATTAAACCTGCAGCGAGTGAAATAAGAAGAGTGTTTCTATGAATTTTGTGTATAATATAGAAGAATGTAAATATTGGTAGGTTGTTCAATTTCATCGATATATTTGGAGCAGTTTTTGAGGGAAGTGACGAGCCTTTTATCGATAAAAAAATCACTTGAAAGTTAGATTACGAAAATTACCCTATTTTACCCAAGGATAGTCGCTAGTTCTTTTATTTAATATTAAACAAATGAAGCTCTTAAATAAATATTTGATCGCAATATGGATACATACCAGTCACAATTTCTATAACAACTTAAAACAGTAACCAGTTTGACAATTGACCTCCAAAGCACTTAGGACACGAATCTAAAATACATTGATTGTGTAAAAACACAGAAATATTGACTATTTTCCATGTATTGAAACTGGTACGAAAACCAATATATCTTGACCTGTCAAAACTTACCTCTGTAAAACAAATGCTTAAGAAATTCCTTTGCGGAGAGATCAACTTAAATTGGCGGTTAATTTGACGGTGACATTTTATATTGCAGTTGGTAAACTTACTTTGGTTGCGATTTTCAACCTTATTTCTATTAGAATAAAGTAGTTAGGTGGTTTTTTTGACGGCAAATAAATATCACACGTTACTGACATAGATTCTAGGATGACAATGAAATTTTAAAATTGTGTAACTTTTATGACAGAATTGGTTTGCTATTGAGAAATTAATAATATCGTCCATTATTATGTAAAATAATGGGTTCATTAGAATAAATCTTTATATTAATAAAAAGCTCAACAGCTTGCACGCAGTCTCAAGAACGACTGGCCCGATTCGAAAAATTCTTTCAGTGTTAGATAGCCCATATATCGAGGAAGGTTATAAGTTTTTATCCGGGTGCGCCGAGTAGTTCCCACGGGACATGGTTGAAACCGCTGGCAAATGCTTATAAAGCTCAACAGTTTGTTTGTTTGAACACGATCTCAGAAACTACTGGTCTGATTTGGAAAATTCTTTCAGTGTCAACTAGCCTATAATATTGAGGGAATTATGTACCCTACGTTTTCTTTAATAACTCAACTTTCCAGCATCGTTTAGCCAAGTTTTATACCTCAAAATGTAGCCCAGAAATTAAGCTATGATCTACCAAATATTTATCCAAAACCATTTAGCAGTTTCTAAGATAATCGCGTTCAAACAAACACAGTGATTTTTTATAAGTGTTGCAAAATAGGAAAGCCTGACCAACTTGTAATGTAATTAACTTCTAACCCCTAACTTCATTTAAATAATCGATAAACAGATTATCCAACCTATTACATGTTAGTGTGTTATCAATTTCGGTACAGCAAAACTGGGTCAGTTTTTGTATTTTAATAAGTTCGCGCTAAAAGACCTTAATAGCTTATGTGACCCTAACTGACCTCAAGATGTAGGTAGAGAGTGTTTTTTCTAGAAACTTCATGGTTTCGCAAACCTTATTTACAGTGAATTCCTATATACGATCTATAGATTTTTTTCAAACCCGCAACGTGTTTAAAAATCTAGCTCGCCGCGGTTTCACCTGCATCCTGAGAGAACTGCTTTGCGCACTCGGATAAAAAATAGCCTGTAACGTGCCTCGATAAATGGGCTATCTAACACTTAAAGATTTTTTCAAATTGGTCTAGTAGTTCCTGGGATTAGCGCGTTCGAACCAACAAACAAACTCTTCAGCTTTATAATATTAGTATAGATTACTGCCAAGTCTCCTATAATGATCCGCGAACGAAGTCATTGGCAGAAGCTAGTTTATAATATTAGTATGATAATACAACAGGCTTGAAAAATCAAGCTTTCTTTTTTTAAAAGTCTTCTGCCTACCCCCAAAATCGGCAGTCGTGATATAACGAAGGTTGACGATGTTTAACGAACGGCCCCGAAAGGAAAGTGCCGGTGATATCGCGGTCAATGCCGATTGGTAGCGTCAGCAAAACAATCTTTAATGTGTATTTTATTAATTTTTATTGTTATCGTAAAAAGATAAAAATGGTTTTTGTGTTTTTTTTTTGTTTAAAGGACGTGTTTTGGCATTGGTTTTATGTGCGTTTAAATGTAGATTTAATTTTATATTAGTATGTATTTAATATATTTTTGAATAAAAACAAAATTACTTTTTTTAGGGAATTCGTGTGATAAAAACTTTGAGGAATAATAAGGAGGTAACGACCCTTTATAAACAATAGAAAAAAATACGAAATAATATTTTTTGCTAAAAAAGAGACTATAACGTTAGGTATTTATAATTGAAATTAAATCCAGTGTCAAAATCAATAATTTAAGAAAATTACAAATATATAAAACACAGAACAATAATTCTACAAATATAAAAAAATTACGTTAAAAAGAGTTGATTTCAACCTATTTGCTATTTGCTAAACAAATATCATATCACACAAAATTATTATTTAATGCCAGAAATAAATGCTTGTAAATGCCAAAAATAATACGAACCGGATAATTAAATAATGAATACCAAGTGATTACTCATAAAAATAATTAACACTTAGTTTAACGATAACTATAATTATAAAGTAGCTTCTAAGATAATTTGCAACTTATTAATAACTATGATTTTACATGATAAGGACAAATTAGTAACATAAGTCTAAGCAATAATTAAGCTTAGGTACTTATTGATTGATGGGTCTCGGCTGTCATTTGAACATCTTTAGCAGTCGTTACGGGTAGTCAGAAGCCAGAAAGTCTAACACAACCAGTCTCACCAAGGGGTATCGGGTTGCCCGGGTAACTGAGTTTAGGAGATCAGATAGGCAGTCGCTCCATGTGGCATACTGGTACTCAGCTGCATTCGGTTAGACTGGAAGCCGACCCCAACATAGTTAAGAAAAGGCTAGGCAGATAATGAGTAATGTGTTTACAATATTAAATTTTTCTCGATATTTTAGTGCTTCTAAAAGAACATTTCTATTATTGAAAAAAATCCAAGCTGTATTGACACAATGTAAAAAAAAACATATTGAGTTATTTACAAATTCATAAGACATAAAATATACAATAGTGTCAAAGATTACGCACTTAAAAAATATACGTTTTTTCATTATTATTAATTCTTAATTAGTGTACCAATATCATATTAGCAAATTCTATTGAATTTATTTATAGTCAAAAACCTTGACTAACATGATTTTTTAGGGTTCCGTACCCAAAGGGTAAAATGGGACCCTATTACTAAGACTTCGTTGTCTGTCTGTCTGTCTGTCTGTATGCTGTATCTCACTAACCGTGATAGCTAGAAAGCTGAAATTTTCACAAATGATGTATTTCTGTTGCCGCTATAACAACAAATACTAAAATTAAAAAAAATAAAGTACCTATTCAGCCTGTTGATTTATATTAATTAATTGTAAAATTGTATACCAGTAGCGCTATCTATTAGAAATAATGTGCAACTTAAGTAACTCACACTTGACCATTCCTATTGTACTTTTTTCATAGATAATGGTACGGAACCCTTCGCGCGCGAGTCCAACTTGCACTTGGCCGGTTTTTTACATACTTAAATAAATACGCATGTTAAAAAAAAACCACAAAAGTAATTAACTTAAAAAACACGTGTTTTACACAATACAAATATCAGAAACCTTGGAAGTACAAATATAGTTTTTTACGCACACACAAATAATTATTTGGTGATGAATATTAATAATTTTGTTTGAACGAAACGGATTCTTAGAATTATGTTATTGAAGATTAAATATTTTGACTGAAATTATGGAATATTTTACGAGGAAAAAGTTTTGGGCGTATTTCTTAGAGAACTCTTTAAACAATCGCGGGTTTCATTACAAAATCTATGCCCTTAATTATTTAATTCTATAAAATTATTTCTATACAATCTATCGCCAGCAGTTTTACCTGTTCCGTGAGTACTACTTCCTGCACCTGGATAAAAAGGAACCTATATATTATTATTCCGATATATTAGCTGTCGAATTGCCGTCCCATCGGGTTATGAGAGTGAGGGAATAGGGAGTGCACCTGTGTCACAGCAAATGCTTGTGCACTATAATATGTCCTGCGCAGCTGGCTGATCTCCTTGTATGAGAACAGCCGCCGTGGCCGACAATCAGCTAGGACGCTATATCAGCTGTATAAATGCCAAGTTTCATCAAAATACATTCGGCAGATTTTGTATACATTCAACTTTCGCGTCCGTGTAGGATCTAGCTACATCTAGTTAGGCCGGTAGCCAACAACCTACTTCTAAAATGTCAGATATAAGTAGACTTCATAATCCTTATTTATTGGCTCATATATCACTTATGGAGATTAAATTTTATATAAAACCAGATCCTGATAATATTTTAACTTCTGTTACACAATCTATGCAAAATTGGTGGAATAGGTTTTGATGAAATTCGGCACACAGATAAAAAAACTTAATTATCACGAAGAAATATTTTTTACTAGCTTCCGCCAGCGTTTCACCCGCTTTCCCGTAGGAACTACTGCGCGCACCCGGATAAAAAGTAGCCTATAGGCTTCCTCGATAAATGGGCCATCTAACATTGAAATAATTTTTCAAATCGGACCAGTAGTTCCTGAGATTAGCGCGTTTAAACAAACAAACAAACTCTTCAGCTTTATAATATTAGTATAGATATACCAAAATCTGAGCTTCAATCTTAGACACAAACAAGCAAGTGCAATTCTAGAAGGATCATCTGCCTAGCTTTTTCCCAACTATATTGGAGTCAGCTGCCAGTCTGCATAGCAACAACTATTTATCTAATCTACTCAACCCAGTCACCAAACTGATACCCCGTTTTTCTTTTTTTTATATCGATGGGTAATCATCAGTATGACCCCTCCCGCTGTGGGTGACAGCGGGAGGGAGTGTCAAACTTTTACTGACTAAAACCCACCGTGTTCCTTCGGGAGCCCTTTGTGTGCCAGGGCCGCGGTAACTCTTTCGAACAACCCGCAGCCCACTAAACTGGTACCCCTTGATTTGACTGGTTGTCAGGCTTAGTTTAAAGGATTAGAAGACGTTTTTTCCTCTAAAATTATTTGACATATCACTATTTGAAATACCACCATCAATGGACGTAGATTCTATGGTAAAACCATTGACATATTCCGCTCATGAGGTCATTCGTATTAACAGACAAAATAAATAAAACAGTAAGTACTACAAATATTAAAATAGATGAGGTAAAATCCCGCCCACTGAGGCCAACGGCCAGCCAAGGTTTTCTTGAATTATAAAGATTTATAAATCAAATAATCAGGAAAAAAAACTTGAAGTTGTTTGGCAAAATGTCAAGATTCATCCGTGTTCCGGAAGGCGTGCTAAGCAGCTGATGTTTGTAGATCTTTGTCAGTCATTACTGGTAGTCAGAAGCTAGATAATTAGACTACTGGAATATGTCAGGTACCAGGGTTATGGAGGTCAGATGTTCTAACAGCTAACAGACAGACATGTGTTGCTGGGGAGTTTGTTGCGCCACTTCTTCTTCCCAGCAAAAACAGATAGGAAGTGGTAAAGGGCGGGCGTTTTTGAGGCTGTCTCATGTAATTTTGACGTTTAAAAAGTGCTCTTTTTCAGCCTACTTTGAATAAACACTTTTTTACTTTGTTCTACTACTATAGATAAACTAGAAGATGACTGAAATATATTTGGAAAACAGCTAAGTAAATGTCCAGAAGTTGTTTGTCAAACTCAAAAATAAATTGACATACCTAAACCAGATTATTTGTTGAATTTTAAAATCCAGTTCAAACATATTGGGAAGCTCTTAGAAACATTAATATTAAAATATAACGTGTTACATTCATCATTGAATATGCGTGCTCTAATTTGTGTCGGTATATGAACCGGATTTGGTATTTATCACACTTTTTTGCTAATATTTGAGAACGAATATTAAATTAGATTAATGAGTTTACTTTAATTTTGAGATCTTCATTTTAAGTAACTCAGTATACGCCTCGATTTTATGAAAATACCTTCGGTTTTTAGTCCGGTTTTGTGTCTGTCAGTATGTAGCATCGTAGTTTTAAACAGCTGAATCGATTTTCTGATTTTCTGGTGGGTCTTAGATATGGTTCATCAAAATCGGTTCAACCGTTTTAAGTTTATTATATTTTCCAATCACCAGGCACACTTTTTTGATAACAAAGCTTATATTACTCAGGGATAGTGTACCATTTAACATGTAAAAATGTAGACAATCACTTTGATAGTTTCTAAAAATAAAACAGGTTTTACATAACATCCTTTTAATAATATCCGTGAAGTCTTAAAATATACAACAACAGATACATAAGGCAATGAGATCATTGATGATTGTGCACGCTCCAAAGTGGGCATACAGCGTGAAACGAAACGACAAATCATGTTGACTCGTCCCCAATCTGACTATCGTAACTAATATTATAAATGTGAATGTCTGTCTGTTACTACACTATTATATACCTTGACTGATTTCAATAAAATGTACCGAAAGATAGGAATTCATAAAGTAAGGTTTGACTTAAAACACGTTATCAATTCAGCTGCATATAAAATGGTGACACAGATGATGGAACCACACAAAAATGTGAGAAAACCCGCGTTAAAAAACTAGTTTTCTAACCTTAACACCATCAAGTTATATAAGAAGATTATGATTCTAAATATTCAAGGTTGACATCGCCATACACGTAGAATTTGCACACAAATATTAAAATTGAATAAATTACATTAAAATTCGGATTGAGATGTGTATAAACTTGATCTACCATATAAGAACCGAGTTATTTGGATTAGTGCTTCATTTCCATATGATGAACACGTTTAAAATGACTATTGTATTTATGAAAATATGGAGATTTTAGAATCGAAAATAGCCTGTCTGATCGCCACGGTTTTATGTCTATATTCCTATGTAGTTGAGCATTGTATGCAAAATGTGTCACGAAGATGTCTAAAACTAGTTGGTTATGAATCTGTATGGGTTATATAATAGAGCGTGTCTATGCTAATATTATAAAGCTGACGTTATCTTTTTCGTAGGTACTACTGGACTGATTAGAAAAAAAAATCAGTTAGTAATGAGGTAGGAAGACTATAAGCCGTTTTTTTATCGGGGTACGCGGAGTAATTTCTGCAGGACACGGATGAAACCACTGGCAAAAGTTACTATATGATGACGTGTTCCAAACTTTATTTTTATTCGGACAAACCCCTACATTATTCAATTTCGTAAAAAAATACAGATTTCAACAAGAAAAAGAGTAAAAAAATAAATAAATAGAATAAGTTTTTTTTCAATATCACGCATAACAAAAAAACGTGCGTCAAACGTCAAACTTAATTGCTATGCATATTGTATAACAATTATGCCTAAAATGTTTTGTTTTTTCTTTATATGCAAATTATTACAATGCATAATTGTTTTCGCATCGATTAAGTCAAAAACCGTGGTATTGATATATCAATTAAATTTGAAGTTATTTGCATTTTATTGTTTACTTGCCATTTATTTAAATCTGATATTTTTATTTGCATTCTAAGGTACGTTCTTTTCTGTTCAATTGAACAGTTCTTAAATTCATCTGATACGTTATGCTAGTATGGTTAAGAAGAGCTCGTGGCTAAGTCAAAGCGCGGATCGATCGATCATAAGGTTAACAACACTTAGCGCGGTCGGTCTGTGGATGGGTGACTATCTTGTCATAACGAGTTCTTCCGTGTTTCGGAAGGTACGATAAACGGGTGGGTCCCGGCTGTCTTGAACATCATTGGCAGTCGTTAAGGCAGTCAGAAGACAGAAAGTCTGATTACCAAGGGGTGCCAGGTTGCCCGGGTAACTGGGTTGTGGAGGTCAGACAGGCAGTCGCGCCATGTAAAGACTGGTTCTCAGCTGCATCCGGTTAGACTGGATGCCGACCCCAACGTAGTTGGGAAAAGGCTAGGCAGATGATGATGACGTTATGCTAGTAGGTACCCACAGATTCACCCGTATCCTGAAAGTAGTACTTTGTGTAGGCAGATAAAAGTAAAATAATTATAAATATACCAAATTACATTGACTCTTATATTTAATACTAGCTGTTTTTCCGCGGTTTCACCTGCGTCCCGTGGGAACTACTGCCCGAACCCGGACAAAATATAGCCCATTTTACTCGAGAATATAGGTACTAGCTTCCCAACAGAAAAAACATTTTTAAATCGGTTGAATAGTAGAAAAAAACAAACAAAAAAAAATGATTCCTTTTTATTATATAAGTGTAGATTAGTAATAGTTATATTGTTATGTTCAGATAAAAAATATAGATCTCTTTAATATTCAAGGATAAAATCGATGTAAAAAGTGAGTGTAGTTATATGTAGCATCAAATAAACACTACAATGTCAAAACAATCACGCCAACCTTATACTTTCAAATTCCATATCTTGAAAAATAACATCGATATTATTTTACAGACAATTAAGTAAAACAAGTTAAATATATTAAAAGAATTTTGCCGACAAAGGTTTAATTACGATATTATATGCTCTTAAAAATTTAAAAAAAAAATTTTTTTTCGCAATGCATTCTTAATTTAATATTGTGTGCTTTGTTTTTTAAAATATTTTGTTTTTGTACAACTAAGGACCGATTTTTTTATTATCAATTAACTTTTATCTGAGGAATAAATATAGCGGTTTGATAAATAATAATTATTGTCTATACAAAAGCTGTCAAAACTTCAAAAATCATCTATCTGCCCTGATCCCAATTTTATTTGGTGTCGGCGAAATATGTTTTTTGCTTCCATTTCTCCCTGTCACTCGCCATACTGTCAAAACTGCAAAAAGATAAAATGAATAAAATAAAGTTATAAAATTTATCAGGCGATAAAAAATTGGCGTTAAGAAAAAATAAATAAAACAAAAATATTAATTTATAAAATCTTTCTTTGTGTTTATTCTGCTGACGCTACTTCAAGCTAACCGGTTGCCACTTCGCGGGTGTTACTGAGAAATTTGGTAACACATAATCAGTAACATACATTACCAGAAGGATGGACAAACATACATAACATACTATATATATATATAGTAATGTCATATAATATGCGGAGAAAAATAAACAAAAGACGTTGTTTTAACGTCTCTATCAATATAAAGAATTGAATATTGTTTTTTGGAAAAGCTATTTAGTTTACGTGTAGAAAACTAGGTTTCACCCGTATCCCGTTAGAACTACTTCGCGCACCCGGATAAAATACCTCCCTCGATAAAAGCTATCTAATTCTGAAATCATTTTCAAAATAGGTCAAGTAGTTCATGAGATAAGCACGTTCGAGAAAACAAACAAACGTTAAGACGATCCATTTATACAGTTAGGCTACATTTTATCTGGACCTAATTTAGTCCTTTGGGACGCGGATAAAACCGCGGATAACAGCTAAAGTAATCTATCTATAATAATATTTGAAAGAGGGTTTTATTCGTTTGTTTGCATCGTAAAAGCTACGAAACTACTGAACCGATTTGCAAAATTCTTTCACCATTGGGAAGCTACACTATCCCCGAGTAACATAAGTTATATTTCATCCAGGTATGAGAAGAAGTTCCCCTTGGACGCAGGTGAAACTGCGAGAAATAGCTAGCTTAAAATAGTTTCTATTTATCCCTCCAAATAAACTTACACAAATAATGTTGATTTCCATCCATAATTTATACTTAAAGTGTAGAATTAGTATGGAAAATGCTAATACAAACATTTTTGTGCAATAGACAAGACACCTCTATGGTATTTAGGCAAAGTAAACCATTATAAATGAAAATAAAATCAAATACTTTATGTTCGGGTTCAAATAGGATATCTAAGTTTTGCATAGCATGCCTATTTTGTAAAAAGGTTATAGGTTAACTTACATTTCGAAAATTCCACCTTTAATTGATATAGACTTTGGCCGCGGTTTTACTCGAGTCACGGAAAATTACCTACTAAGACATTATCATCATTGTTAGTATCGTCCCACTGCTGGGCTGCGGCCTCCTCTCACACAGAGAAGGATTGAGCGTTAAGCATCACGTGCAAGAGATGTGGGTTGGTAATTTCAGACTTTATAGTCCAGGTTTCCTCGAGATATTTTTCTTTACCTTTAAATCAGTCCTTGGTGTCCAAGATATACTTAGAAAGTACTTAAAAAAGAAACATTTTATCCGCAAAATTTCATCTCAGTCGGTTTAGCCGTTTTGCTGAGAGCCCCTTGGTAAGACTGGTTGTCAGACTTTCAAGCTTCTGGCTAACGACTGCCAATTATGTTCAAATGACAGCCGGGACCCACCAATTCATCGTGCCTTCTGAAACTCGGAAGAACTCGCTATGACAAGATAGTCACCCATCCAACCGCGCCAAGCGTTGCTTAACCTTATAATCGATCGATCCACGTGGATTTGACTTAGCCACGAGCCCTTCTTAGCCAACACAAGAAGCTTATAAAATTAACTCAGAATTTACGACTGATAAACATAGTCAAATAGTCGATAATTGATACAAAAACCGGTTGAAAACATTTTAATTGCACGCTTCCATTAAAATTACTCACATTTGATGCGTTTTAATGTAAGCAAACTAGAAATAAAATTCAAATTTTATTCATGAACCTAGTTATTTCCTAACTGCAAAAGGTTCGAAAAGAATTATGTCTACATATCGGATATAGGAATTCTAATATTTCCATATTACTTACTTAAGTAGCTTCCAGTCTAACTGTATGCAGCTGAGTACCAGTGTGCCACATGGAGCGACTGCCTATCTGATCTCCTCAACCCAGTTACCCGGGCAACCCGATACTCCTTAGTAAGACTGGTTGTCAGACTTTCTGGCTTCTGACTACCCGTAACGACTGCCAAAGACGACAAATGGCCGGATTCTTTCTGAGTTTGTTACTATGTGAATTTTTATTATTGTTATAAATCATAAGTAGGTTATTTATCACTTGATTTAAATGCCTAAATTATTTCTTATTTACATATTTTGATATGTATTAATATAAATTAAAATACTTGTTAGGTATAACATTAAATTAATAACTTAATTGGTCTAAATTAATTTTTGTTGCTCTATCTGACCACCAGTCTTTGTCGGGTATCGGGTTGCCCGGGTAACTGGGTTGTGGAGATCAAACAGGCAGTCGCTCCATGTGGCACACTGGTACTCAGCTGCGTACAGTTAGACTGGAAGCCGACCCCAACATAGTTGAGAAAGGGCTAAGAACATGATAATTAGTAAAACAAGCATAAATGATGTTTGAATATTAATTCTGGCTATCCTCAAAATGTTTTGAAAGACTTGTAAACAAAATTAATTATTCATTATCTAATTATTCGAATAAATCATTGAAAAAGCATAAAATATTGCAATCGCCTTGGGCTATTGATAAATTAATAAAAATGTAAAATGTTTTATTAATTTTATTCAACACATTCAATAAATTAATAAATTTCATGAATAATTATTGTTAATGTCTAAAATAATTAATTAGTTATCTATGCATTGTGAGATGCATTGATAAATAGTAAATTATATGAAAAGTGATATGTTTATAAATGAGGTTTTGTTTATTATTCTATCGAATAGTTAGTTACTTAGTAATGTTTAGAACGTAAACTAAAAAGATTAACTCACAAATCCCTACTAATAAATGCGAAAGTAACACTGTCTGTCTGTCTGTCTGTCTGTTACGCTTTCACGCCTTAACCAGTGAGCCGATTTTGATGAAATTTGGTACAGAGATAGAATAGACCCTGAGGAACAACATAGGCAACTGTTTATCCGGGTACGGGAAATAGTTCCCTCGTGAAGTGGGTGAAGCCACTGGCAGAAGCTAGTTTAAAATAAACTGTCAACTAACTATCGACCGACAGTTTAATCTGTAGTAAAAATTAATTAAACAAAATAATATATTTTATGCGTTAAAAACCGAATCATTTGAAAATGTATCAATGAAAAATATCAATTGTACAAATATACCTACCTAAGTATTAAAATACGGAAAAATATTACCCGCTTACGTGCACCCTAATTTAAACAGTTAATTAATTCACTTGTAACAAACCAACATACAATCTTTCTTAATATTAAGTACTGGCTTCCGCCAGCGGTTTCACCCGCTTTCCTGTGGGTACTACTGCGCGCACCTGGATAAAAAGTAGCCTATAGCCTTCCTCGATAAATGGGCTATCTAACCCTGAAATATTTTTTTAAATCGGATCATTAGTTCCTGAGATTAGCGCGGTCAAACAAACAAACAAACTTTTCAGCTTTATAATATTAGTATAGATTCTTAATAAATAACTTTGTACCTTAGTCACTACCCTGCGCACCCGGATAAAGAGTAGTCCATTGCTTTCCTTGATAACTACCACTATAATATTTGTTCAAATCGACCCAGTTGTTGAGATTAGAGCCGCCAAATAATATAATCAATCAAAAAAACAAACTCTTCAGCTTTATTATATTAGTATAGTTCATTAATTTTTCCAATAAATATTAATAACATTTAAACCTTGTCACAATAAAATCTCAAATTAACAAACATTTGAAAAAATGATACCTAAATGTCAAATGGTTGCAAAAAAACTTAGATATTTCTAAATCCTAGGTCCGTAGTGTCATTTTATTTCAATATTATTGCACAAAAATTATTATTGTGTTGTTAAAATAATATTTATTATATTAAAATGGTATAGTTTATATGTTAATTGTTATAATAAATTATTTATTTGGAACATTGTGACGATGTTCGATATATTGTGAAAATTTAAATGTTTGAGATTTCTTGAGGTCAGACTTTTGTGTTTTTTGTTCTAGATTTGCGAAATAATTGAGTTTGTTTCATAAGAGATTGTATTAGGAAGCTTTTAGTATATAATATAGCATTTTGTGTAAAATGAGTTTAGGAATCCAGTTTTTTTACAATGCTCTCATCGTTATATTGTTCACCTAATAATAAATAATGGCGTCCAAGGCCGATTGTCGGCCACGGCGGCTTTTGTCATATCAGCTCAGCCAGCTGCGCAGGACATATTATAGTGCTCGAGCATTTACACAGACACAGGTGCACTCATTATTCCCTCACTCTCATAGTGCGACAGGACGGAAAATCCGACACGACCGGAGAGAGATCAGGCGCAGGACCGACATTAACGTGCTCTCCGATACACGGGTGTATCAATCACCAACTTCCAACTTCGGGCTGCTTTGCGAAAGTTTCGAAAACTCACAAAGATTTCGGCCCGTCCCGGGACCTCGTGCACAGCAGTCGGCTATGCAACAACTAGACCAACGAGGCAGTCTAGCGAGCGAGCTGGTCACCTACTAGAACTATGAACCTTCATAAAGATGAGCAAAGTGAACCCCAAATCCCCAGGACCCAAACTCGTAATCACAGCAATAAAACTAAAAACCCCTTTCTTTCCTTCCAGCTCACCTGCTTGGCAGTGTCATGCACAGCCTGACCGTCTCCCTGCTGAACCCTGGAGAATGCGAAGCCAAGATCAACCAGGACTACCCTCATTTGTTGGAGCACTACAACCAAGAGAGCTGTGTCTGTGGCCAGCCTACCAACCCTGCTAACAATATCTGCAAGGTAGGGTTTTGCACTAGCTTTTCGAAGGAAACTACTTCCTGCACCCGGATAAAAAGTACTACTGGACTGCTGCCTCCCCTAGGCTGGGGGTATTTGCCCATACTCACCGCGCTGAGCATGCGTGTTCGTGAACGCAGTATGGGATTTTGTTACCTTTGGAGGTACTGCTGCCCATCTCCGAGCAATGCATTAACTTCATGGTTGCCAGAAAGTCTGACAACCAGTCTTACCGCTGGGTATCGAGTTGCCCGAGAAACTTTATCTGGTTGTGGAGGTCAGACAGGCAGTCGCTCCATGTGGCTGGTTCTCAGTTGCATCCGGTTAGACTGGAAGCCGACCCCAACATAGCCGGGAAAAGGCTAGACAGATGACAAATATTCATTATGATGTTCTTCTTCCACAGGTGGACATCGGCAGCGCTCTGGCCTGCACAACTGGTGACAACCACTTCGTTCTCAGAGGCATCTACTCCTGGGACTCTGGTAAGCATTCCTTTTTCAGTAAAACAGGATTCGTAGAAAAAAACGTAGAAGTTCGACCATCAGGGCTTGTGAGGACTGCAAAGACCAGCCATGCGATTCTCTAACTGACACATCATAGATGACAACAACGACGACCAAACAAATGACAAGCTTTTCGGTTTGAAGGATGAAATCGAAGGCGAAGTCGTCGTTGTCGTCGAAAGCGAGGATGATTTTTCATACATTTGGGACCATATTTTAGTTCTATGTCGCGCCGTCAACCTCGTTGAAGCGCTGCGATCGGGCACTTATAGATGTTGCAACGATGATTTCTTGGTTGTAAAGATGTTTTACGTTAGAGAATCACCCCCCAGTTTCCGAGGTTTCAGATAAAATTCTGCCATCTGACAGAAAATGCTAAATGAAAGTGGTCAAATTTAAAAACATTTCTGTTGTGTTATCTGTCAGATAGCTATCTAGAACTATATCTGGAACCTTTAAAATTGGCCCTTGCTATCCTAACAAGCCCTGATGGTCGAAATACTTACTTTTTTTCTACCAATACTGGCACNTTTCCGAGGTTTCAGATAAAATTCTGCCATCTGACAGAAAATGCTAAATGAAAGTGGTCAAATTTAAAAACATTTCTGTTGTGTTATCTGTCAGATAGCTATCTAGAACTATATCTGGAACCTTTAAAATTGGCCCTTGCTATCCTAACAAGCCCTGATGGTCGAAATACTTACTTTTTTTCTACCAATACTGGCACTGAAACTCTTAGCCATCATCATCATAGGTTTGGCTGATGGCTATGAGTTTACTAATTTGCACTAACTATCACCCAGTTCTTAAGAGAATTACTTCTTGCACTTGAATAAAAAGTAGCTTATTATTATATATATATATGTATTAGCAATATTACTGCCAAGTTTCATTAAAATCTTTTCAGCCGTTTTTGTGTGATGAAGTAACCAACACACACGCAAACGCACGTTCGCCTTTGTAATATTAGTGTGATATTTTTCTTCTTAAAGAATCTATCAATATTCATTTTCTTGCTACACATAAAACTAACGCAATCCAATCTCTCTTTCAGGCTGCCAGACAGGAAACCAGCTGGCCTCCTTCTACAAATTCGATCTAGAATGGTACGAGTGGGCCATCGGACTCATCGAGAGCGTCCGCTTCTCCCAGTTCACCACCACCAAAGTCACGAAGAACAAGATCATCAGCCAGGTGTCTGGAGTCAAGTCCACCTACGGTTCCGGCATCAAGGGAACCTCAGGAGTTGGAATTAAGGGATCCGTGTCATCAGGAGCCACCGCCATCTCAGGATCTGGTGTTGGCATCAAGGGCTTCGGAATCGAAGGTCAAAGCCAATCTGGAGAGTACAGCCAGTTCGGAACCAACTTCAGTTCTGGATTGACCAAGTTCTCAGGAACTAAGGGATCCGTGTCATCAGGAGCTACGGGTATTACAGGATCTGGTGTCGTTGGCATCAAAGGCTTCGGAATCGAAGGTCAGAGCCAGTCAGGAGAGTTCAGCCAGTTCGGAACCAACGTGGATGCAGGATCAGCGAAGTTCACAGAATCTGGTGAATTTGGAACTGAAATTAGGGGACCTATCCAGAAGACTTTCAGCGCTACCTTCACTGAGAAGAAGGTCTTCCAAAGCGAGCCTAAAATCGTGACTTTCACAACACCACCTAAATACTTCACTTATACTACTGCACCTAAATATGTAACATATACCACTAAACCCGAAATCGTCACTTTTACGACTAAACCCGAAATAGTCACTTTTACGACTAAACCCGAAATTGTGACTTACACCACTAAACCCGAAATATTTACTTACACCACAAAGCCCCAAATTGTGAGGTATGATTATCAGACTTCTGGAAGTCAGACCAACCAGCAGGTTGTGGCTCCGAGTTCCTTCAACCCCTCATTCTCAGAGGTTGTCGGAGCCTCCCACGTCCATGACGCGAAGTGCAAATGTCTCGAGGGCAAAAAGTAATTATTCCACAGTAAGAAAATGAAATTTTCTAATTGGTAACAAAAAAATATGGAGATCAAGTGCCATAACAGAATTCCCGATCTTTTTATACGACTTTTTTTTACTTTTATTATTGTTTTTTTTACGTTTTTTGACAGTACAAAAGTTACTCCAGTTCCTAAGAAAAGTTACCATATTTCTGGTCACAAAAAATTACTTTTTTGTTTGTTTTTTATTATTTTTTGGAAACTGCGAGCGTAATTGATTAACATTCTTTTTTTATTTATTAATATTAAAAATCTGTAAATAGGTAGGATATATTTAATTTTTCACGCGACCTAGTATTTTTTAACGAAAATATATTTATCATTTTTTTTTATTTTCCGACAGTTTTTTTTTTATTTAAAAAAGGCTTTAAATTTCATAAAGGTTTTTTTTTAAAACTGCCAGTTTATTAATTCCTTAAAAGTATTAATTTGACAACATACCCGCTTTGTATTTTTTAATACACTTTATTTTATAACTAAATAATTATAGCAAAATACAGTATGTAACGTTTTTTTAAGAAAAAAATTGACAAGAATTAGAAATTTGACCATATTGGATGAATAATTTTAACCAAAATGGTCGACTATCTAATTATATTGG
>NWSH02000305.1:2241296-2258238 GCA_002382865.2 Heliothis virescens | reverse complement strand
ACTGGTTCTCAGCTGCATCCGGTTAGACTGGAAGCCGACCCAAACGTAGTTGGGAAAAGGCTAGGCAGATGATGATGATGACCATTATCCATTGTTATTTATTTATCTCTACAGGAAAACATTAACTAAAACGAAAAGCAGTTTATTTTAAACAATAAAACAACTTAGTAGTTATCTATTGTTTGAATACAGTTTGTTTAAAAAGTTCAGTTCAGCCGCCATTTTGATTGCTGACGTCAAAATGCGTCTTTGTAATCAATATTGTTAATTAGGTATGGCTCATTTATTAGTAAGCTAAGTGATTGTTTCACAAAAATCATGATGAATGGAGAGGGATCATAGATGATAGATGATAATGAGGATGATGAACGATGATGACGAATTATGATAAGGATGACGATGGACGATGCAGGATGATGATGGAGGATGATGATGATGGCCTCCTAGCCGGTTATCGGCCACGGCGGCAATTCTCATATAAGGAGATCAGCCAGCTGCGCAGGACATATTATAGTGCACAAGCATTTGCGCAGACACAGGTGCACTCCCTATTCCCTCACTCTCATAACCCGATGGGACGGCAATCCGACACGACCGGTGAGAGCGATTTCGGCCCGTCCCGGGAATCGAACCCGAGACCTCGTGATCAGCAGTCGGCTATGCGACAACTAGACCAACGGGACAGTTGGATGATGATGAAGGATGATGATGGAGGATGATGATCATGATGGATGATGGATGATGATGGATGATGGATGATGATGATGGATAGTGATAAGGATGATGATGGATGATGATGATGAACAGTTTGTAAGTAACTGTTGGCGTTAAGTCGAGTAGTATGTTGATGTGGTTAATACGCACTCGTTTTAAGCCGATTCCGCGTCGATAAATGTGAGGAGATCCTTCTTGAATTTAACTAGGACTAAGAAAACATAGTAAAACATGTGAGTTTGTTTTAGTATAAACAGAGAAATTATCTATTGTTGTAAGTCACGTTTTCACGACAATAGATGATAAAGTAAACGTAATAAGCTTATGATAATGTTGACAGTTTTTAACATGCAAAATTAAAGTTTAAAAATTATTTGTGGTCGTTGCAGCATATTTTCTTATTCCATACTCTTGTATCTGCCGTCATCTTACTAGTGACATTCTTCCTAGCCATATCGACTTTCACACAAATAATAACGTCCTAACAGATCGCCGGCCACGGCGTCTGTTCTCATATAAGCAGATCAGCCAGCTGCGCAGGACATATTATAGTGGCTGCACATTAGCTGTGACATAGGCACTCCCTTTTCCCTCACTCTCATAGCGCGATGGGACGGCACTCCGACACCAGCGGAGAGAGATCACAAGCAGGACCGACTGCAACGTGCAACACGTTGCACGGGTGTATTCAATCACCACTTTTATCTGCCGTCAATTGAATTGAGGCTGAAATATTCAAAACATTTTCTTTGTTTTCAGAGCGCAAGTAACTATTCACAGATTATTCAGAAAAACAGAATTCTGTCCTGCAAAACCCTTAAAGAAGTTAAGGTAACTATAGACACATCATCCTTGCTAATATTATATGCATAGGTATGCGAAAGAATTTGTCTGTCTGTCTTACTGAGAATTTTCGTGCAAAGATAGTTAAGACTCTAAGGGTGAAGCGAAATGAGCGTAATTTTGTGAGTTGTGAGTAGCAGAATTTCGGTCGCAGAAAATCTGCTACATTCTGTTTCATACAAAAGTCCTATTTGGTTCACACGGCAACGCAAAATGAGTTGTCTTTTTTGTTTGTAACGGTTTTCTGCGACCGAAATTCTGCGACTCACGACTCAAAAAATTACGCTCGTTTGGCCTCAGCCTTAAAGGCTACTTTTTATCCGGGTGCAGAAAGTAGTTGCCACAGGACGGTTGAACCACGGGAATAACCACTCTATCGTTGTCACAGCCTAAGACGTCCACTGCTGGACTGCTGCCTCCCCTAAGCTGGGGGGATTTGCCTATACTCACCGCACTGGGCATGCGTGATGGTGAGCGCAGTGTGGGATATTGTTAGCTTCGGAGATGCTGCTGCCCAGCTCCGAGCAAGGCATTTAATATCCCACTTGGTGCTGCGGTGGTTATACCGCCACCAGTCGGTCGCCAGAGCCTCGTCCGTTGTTCAGCAGGGTGCACCACGGTCAGGTTAGGTTGTTGAAATTACTTAAAACAATTTGGTGTGATGGTCACCAACTTCTCAAGTATTTATGTGGGTTCGATTCCAAGTCAGGCAAGTACTATTGCAAGTTTTCTAAGTTTGAATTATGCTTTCTAAGTACATTTTAAACACCAATGGCTGATTAAAGATGAAGGAAAACATCTTGAGGAAACCTGGACTATAAAGTTTGAAATCACCAACCCGCATCTCTTGCACATGGTGATTATATAACGCTCAATCCTTCTCTGTGTGAGAGGAGGCCGCAGCACAGCAGTGGGACGATACAAAGGCTGATGAAGAAGAGCAACAAAGCTAAACTTCTTCTTAGTCGTATCCCTCACTGCTGAGGATCGTGACTCCTTCTGATCTTGTCCACTAGATGTCGCCATTTATTGCGTTCTGTTGCTTGATGCATTGCAACATTCATAGGCATCTCCAGCTCTCTAGTTATTTGGTCAGACCACCGTATGGGACTTCGGGCTCTCGGTCTCCTTGCTTCTACTTTACCGGTCACTATAAGGCGCTCCAAATTGTTGGCATCTCTGCGAGCAATATGGCCGAAACATCTCACAATCCTTTGCAAGCAGACTGTGGACACGCGCTGAGCTAAACTTACCTACTGCGAAAAAATGCCTATCTCTGTTTGATTTCGATCATTTGACCTAAACGCATCCTAAAAAGCAATCTAGAACATTCCTTTTCAATAGTTACCATAAGAAAAACCCATAATAGTAGATTTTCAAGGTAACTTAGAGAAATTACATTCTAAGATATATTTTTTCTAATGTAAAACATAACAATGGCTGTCATTTACTTTTTGTTCGATGTCTGTTAGTTTTTACTGAAAACACGGAAAAACTGGAATCTATATCCGACACTTGGGTTCGTAAAAACTTGATGGATATTTTTTTGTAAATAATTTGTTTTGGATCAAAGTACAGAATTAGATTTTTGATGTAAACACGGGTTTAAGCGCCAGTTTTCACAGGTTCTTATCTGACAGAATATGCCATAGAAAAGTAATTAAAATTTAAAACATTTCTATAGCACTATCTATTAGATAGCTATCTAAAACACTATCTGGAACCTATAAAATTGGACGTAAGACTGATTTCTCAAAATGAGAGGTGTTATAAGTTTGACAGTTGCGTGTTTGCTTGTGGCAATGTAGCTCTTAAACGGATAGACCGAATCGTATGCGATATTTTTACACGGAAATTGGCATTACATGGCAGATTTTCTGTCTTCTAACTACCGCCCCTAACGACTACCAAAGATGTTCAAATGACAACCGGGACCCAGCAATTTAACGTAATTTATTGTGGCTGCACATTTGCTGTGACACAGCTAGGTGCACTCCCTATTCCCTCAATCTTATAGCGCGATGGGACGGCAATCGGGCAATCCTACACGAACGGGGAGGGATCAAATCCGTAGAGAGAACCGCGGCTGTTACTTAGCCCCTCCGAACAGCAACATTCGTTCATTTTGCTGTCCATGTTTATTAAGAAAATCTGAGTGAAAAGGAACCCTGAATAGATTTACTGCGGAAATCAATATTCTGTCTATCTCTGGATTTGCTTACTAGTGATAGAATTTTGACATTAGCCCCGTACAAGTTATGTCAAATTCCTATCTCTGGTAAGCAAATCCAGAGTTAGATAGGTTATTGGGAACGGCCGTTAGTATGTTCGTAGAATCCATTAGCCTGTATTGGATACCGTGATTGGATGATATCGGGATCTATCTATCGGGAACTTAATGAACTGGTAAAATGAATGTAGGTATACTTAGATATTTTATCTCACGAAAACAGGTGAGCAATGAGCTTGTGTGTGTACAAACGCGTGTGTGTGTCATTTGAACATCCTTAACAGTCGTTACGGGTAATCAAAAGCCAGAAAGTCTGACAGTCTTGCCAATGGGTATCGGGTTGCCTGGGTAACTGGGTTGCGGAGGTCAGACAGGCAATCGCTTTAAGTGGCACACTGGTACTCAGCTGCATACAGTTAGACTGGAAGCCGACACCAACATAGTTGGGAAAGGGCTAGGCTTGGATGAGAAGAGGTCTATGTCTTGTAGTGAGATAATAAAATGGCTGATAATGATGATAATTTTGAGTGTGTAAATGGCGATTTACGTTGACAATGTACTTTGCCGTGAAATAAATGAATTTAAGTGAATCCAACCGTTGCAAATTTCACAAAAGGTTGAGGTCAGTGCACCTCTTTGCTCAGTCAAATCAGGGCCGGATTAACCTGTCATGGGCCTGTAGGCAATACAATTTTTGGGCCCCTTTTCTTACCTACTCTGACTGACTAAGTAAATCATGTGATGTATTTTTTTGCCTTCTTCCCATATTCCTTAATACAATCCCCGATCTAGGCATGGATGACATGACGTCCTAACGTGGGTTGGCTCCGTGTTAATACAGAACAGAGTCACCCGCGCAGCCCACGAGTAGAGTACGCGTACGTTTGTCTAGTCAGTCTATTCTACTTCTATTAAGAGTTTAAATACACGCAAAGCACAAAGTTTTTTCCAATTCGCTGTCGTAAAACGCTCCTACCTAATAGCATCCAACGAATCGGGGATTTCCTCAACGTAAAACGAGATAAACCGTCCAAACGCGTTCCAATTTTTTTTAATTGGTATTTTTAAACCTTTTTCATGGCGAGACCCCCTTTCTATGAAGAAATATTTCGCGACCCCTCAGTCTTTGAAGACTTACGATTTTCACATACACCAAATCAAAAGTAAACAGTGTTTTTGAACGCTTTTAAAGAGGAGTTGCAAAAGTTTGGGAAATGCCTTTCAGTAGAAAAACAATGAAACTATTTTAACTAGTTAACTAACGGACAGAATAATAGATCGCGAATTGACCAGATTGCAGTAAGTCCAAATCACAAAATGTCTACATAGCTGTTCAGTCTTCGTCTCATACAGTGGCGTAGCGTGGCTATCAAAAAATGACAAATTTGCCGCCCTCGACTTTAGATGTAGTATATGTAAGTGTCGAAGTGCATCCAGCCTTCAAAAACGTTGTGGGCATATCACAAATGAGGAGAAAAAGTTTGGAATTGAAATGGGAGGAACGAAGCGAGCGCGAATTTTTTTTTAGTTTTAAGATGAAAAGGTAAACACTGTAAAAGAAGTGCATGATAGAAAAGTTGCGAGCGAAGCGATTGCGAAATTTTTCCAGTTTCAGGACTTAAAATAAAAAACTTTTTTCGGAAGACTGTATTGGTTTTTGGCAAATCCTAAAAAATATACATCGTGTACCCTCTGAAGGCGCAAGTGAAAAAAGCGTGATTTTTTAAAAGTTTACGCGACTTTTTTGAAATTTTTTTCTCAGGGTATCAAAGGACTAAACATAGAAAAACAGTAGGATGTAATTGGAGGATGCGAGCGAAGCGAGCGCGATTTTTTTAGTTGAATAGGCAAAAAGAAGAACAGGAAGTAACTAGAGGACGCGAGTGAAGCGAGCGCGAGATTTTTGCAAAAATTGGGTTGCAACCTGTCTTTATATAATGTACCTAAAAATAAGTGTAACTTTGAAAAGTTCAGTGCGATTTGAGGTTGTTATTTTCTGGTAATGATTTAGGGGCCCCGGGGCATTGCCCCGGCTAGCCCCTTCGTAGCTACGCCACTGGGTGTATGTGAAAATCGTAAGTCTTCAAACACAGAGCACACTAAAACTTTTTTTTAATTTGCCTTACAATCGCAAAACTCATATCACATATTGTAATTAAAGATTACATAGGTATTTCAAAAGTTTGTGAACTATTAGGCTGCAAATTATTATAAATCTACGAAAGCTTACAGAAAACACCCAACGAATCGGGAATTCCCCCAAAGTGAATGAAGTTCAGTTGCGTTCCGAAGGATTACATTAGTTCTAATATTAAATATTAGATGGTTTTGTATGTATAAAGTGTTACTGCATTTAAAAAAAAGAATAGTTTTGTTGTTTATCATTTTCGTTCGATCCATAAAACTTTTTTTGGGGACTGCATTGCTGTAGGCGGGGCCCCTGTCGGTGCTGGGCCCCTAGGCAGTTGCCTAATCTGCCTTAAGGTTAATCCGGCTCTGAGTCAAATTATAAATAACCAAACCGGCCCGCCATTTTGTCCTCGTGGCTCATAATTATGCCTACAATTGTTTAGAATTAAAGGGCTCCAGAAAGACTATGTGTGTATAGGATCAACACTATTAATCTGTGCTATAACTCTCCCATGCGTTTTACTAGAACAAAATACTTAAATAGTGAATTTGTTATTCCATAAAATCTTTGAAGGATCGAAACAATCTTATCACAAAATAATTAATAACGAAACTTTTTTGTAACAAAACCTTTTTGTGCTGAGAGGTGTTGCCAACAAAAAAATATCACAATTAAATCGGGGTAAATAATTTGACAGTTGAATGTTTTTTTTATATTTATTACTGCATTAGTTTTCTCATTATATTTTTTCGCTTTGGCTGTCAAATAATATAGAATTTATTTAGTAAAAAGAAATCCCCTTAACACAATAGGATTAGTTTATCAATACTTAGAATGGGTGACGTGTTGACGTTGATAATAGCCCGTAAAATACTATCTGATGAATATTTACTATTAAGTGTTTACATAGCACGATTGTCATTTACGTTGTATGTTACTCGTAGCTTTAAAGATAACAATAATGTTGTGTTTTCTCTTTATAAAAGATAGGTACTTTAATTTCTTCAAAGCGCAAAATAATGCTTATTTGTTTATATTTTTATGCGAATAAATAAAGAGAAAAAACTTTTTTGTTTGTTTGTACCCTTGAAGCTCGAAAACTACTGAACCAATTTGTATTTTTTTTTCACTGTTGGGAAGCTAGTCTATCTTCGAGTGTCTGAGGCTATATTTTATCCGGGTATAGGAAGTAGTTTCCACAGGACGCGGGTAAAATCGACGGCAAAAGCTAGTATTTAATCTATACTAATATTATAACGCTGAAGAGTTTGTTTGTTTGAACGCGCTAATCTCAGGTAGTACTGATCCGATTTGAAAAATTCTTTCAGTGTTAGATAGCCCATTTATCGAAGAAGGCTATAGGCTTTTTATCCGGGTGCGCCGAGTCCCACGGGACGCGGGTGAAACCGCTGGCAGAAGCTAGTTTAAATATAATTTAAATTGGTCAAAATAAGAAATTGACATTACATAAAAATTAATATCATATGTAGTTATCGAAGATTTGCAGGAAAAAAAACAACATATAATAAAGAAATAAGGTGTGTCTTAGTAACTGATATGCCTATATTGATTTTAAGACGATGGCAAAACAGTAACTAAGTGCTCCGGGGTTTTTCCTATACTTATTTTATAAGGAAAATATTATCGTACCTGTTTATATTTTCTATAGATTATAACGGTTACATAACAAACGATAGTCTTGTTACAAAAAAATAATGTCTAATGCTGGATTTTAATAAGCGATCAAGCCGGTGATTTGCAATTACAGATTAAACTTCAATCTAAGAACGAATGGATAGGTTACTAAAATTGGTAGTAAGTCTTATTTTACTTTCTTGTCCCCTTCTTCTTCTTAGCGAGTCGATGGCAAATCAAATTAAATTTAAATTATGGAGGCCCAATATTTTGCCACGTGTACGGCATTGTCAGTGGCAGGTGACACGTAGATCTTCCGCTGTGTAGCTGTTAGGACACATTGGGCAGCATAGTAGGTGTCGCATGGTTTCTTGTCCCCTTGTAACCTTTCTCAAAGTCAAGTTAATTACTATCACGACTTAGTATTGAAATACTAAGCTTTGTAATGGCTTTCATGTCTAAAAATATCCTTTTAATGGTGTACAGACACCAACGCATCAACCTAACTCAATCTGTAAAATTTCTTCAGTAGCTTCAATCTTATCACAACAGTGGAAGGTTAATTTTCGATTGGTAAAATTTGACGGATTCGGGTAGGTTGACCTGCTGGTGTCGGTACTTGTTAAGTACACGTTCTACGTGGGTTTTGGTAGACGTAAGTGAGAATATAATATTCAGATTACGTGTTTCGTTATAACTTACAAAATGGAGGAAAATAAATAGAATAATGAAAAAGGCTGCGTAGGTCGATTATTAGATTATCGAAAAAAAATTGTGTGTAGGTGTTTTGATAATCTGTGCGAGGTCAAAATAACTAATAACAAGATAACTCAGTTGATCAAACGATTATTTTGAAATAAATGTTTTTTTCAAGAAGATGTTTATTTGTCTAATATTTTACTTTATTCATCATCTATTCTTCTACTTTGAAATTCCTGGTAGGTACGTATGTACAATCTGTCAAATTTCTGCAATGGATTTTCAACCTTAGGTATCACAATACAATGGGGTAATACAATGTTCACAAGGTAATACAATGGGGGGAGGTTAATATTTGATTGGTAAAATTTGACAGATTCGTATACGTTGACCTGCTGTTGTCTGAACCTACANGTGCTATAACTCTCCCATGCGTTTTACTAGAACAAAATACTTAAATAGTGAATTTGTTATTCCATAAAATCTTTGAAGGATCGAAACAATCTTATCACAAAATAATTAATAACGAAACTTTTTTGTAACAAAACCTTTTTGTGCTGAGAGGTGTTGCCAACAAAAAAATATCACAATTAAATCGGGGTAAATAATTTGACAGTTGAATGTTTTTTTTATATTTATTACTGCATTAGTTTTCTCATTATATTTTTTCGCTTTGGCTGTCAAATAATATAGAATTTATTTAGTAAAAAGAAATCCCCTTAACACAATAGGATTAGTTTATCAATACTTAGAATGGGTGACGTGTTGACGTTGATAATAGCCCGTAAAATACTATCTGATGAATATTTACTATTAAGTGTTTACATAGCACGATTGTCATTTACGTTGTATGTTACTCGTAGCTTTAAAGATAACAATAATGTTGTGTTTTCTCTTTATAAAAGATAGGTACTTTAATTTCTTCAAAGCGCAAAATAATGCTTATTTGTTTATATTTTTATGCGAATAAATAAAGAGAAAAAACTTTTTTGTTTGTTTGTACCCTTGAAGCTCGAAAACTACTGAACCAATTTGTATTTTTTTTTCACTGTTGGGAAGCTAGTCTATCTTCGAGTGTCTGAGGCTATATTTTATCCGGGTATAGGAAGTAGTTTCCACAGGACGCGGGTAAAATCGACGGCAAAAGCTAGTATTTAATCTATACTAATATTATAACGCTGAAGAGTTTGTTTGTTTGAACGCGCTAATCTCAGGTAGTACTGATCCGATTTGAAAAATTCTTTCAGTGTTAGATAGCCCATTTATCGAAGAAGGCTATAGGCTTTTTATCCGGGTGCGCCGAGTCCCACGGGACGCGGGTGAAACCGCTGGCAGAAGCTAGTTTAAATATAATTTAAATTGGTCAAAATAAGAAATTGACATTACATAAAAATTAATATCATATGTAGTTATCGAAGATTTGCAGGAAAAAAAACAACATATAATAAAGAAATAAGGTGTGTCTTAGTAACTGATATGCCTATATTGATTTTAAGACGATGGCAAAACAGTAACTAAGTGCTCCGGGGTTTTTCCTATACTTATTTTATAAGGAAAATATTATCGTACCTGTTTATATTTTCTATAGATTATAACGGTTACATAACAAACGATAGTCTTGTTACAAAAAAATAATGTCTAATGCTGGATTTTAATAAGCGATCAAGCCGGTGATTTGCAATTACAGATTAAACTTCAATCTAAGAACGAATGGATAGGTTACTAAAATTGGTAGTAAGTCTTATTTTACTTTCTTGTCCCCTTCTTCTTCTTAGCGAGTCGATGGCAAATCAAATTAAATTTAAATTATGGAGGCCCAATATTTTGCCACGTGTACGGCATTGTCAGTGGCAGGTGACACGTAGATCTTCCGCTGTGTAGCTGTTAGGACACATTGGGCAGCATAGTAGGTGTCGCATGGTTTCTTGTCCCCTTGTAACCTTTCTCAAAGTCAAGTTAATTACTATCACGACTTAGTATTGAAATACTAAGCTTTGTAATGGCTTTCATGTCTAAAAATATCCTTTTAATGGTGTACAGACACCAACGCATCAACCTAACTCAATCTGTAAAATTTCTTCAGTAGCTTCAATCTTATCACAACAGTGGAAGGTTAATTTTCGATTGGTAAAATTTGACGGATTCGGGTAGGTTGACCTGCTGGTGTCGGTACTTGTTAAGTACACGTTCTACGTGGGTTTTGGTAGACGTAAGTGAGAATATAATATTCAGATTACGTGTTTCGTTATAACTTACAAAATGGAGGAAAATAAATAGAATAATGAAAAAGGCTGCGTAGGTCGATTATTAGATTATCGAAAAAAAATTGTGTGTAGGTGTTTTGATAATCTGTGCGAGGTCAAAATAACTAATAACAAGATAACTCAGTTGATCAAACGATTATTTTGAAATAAATGTTTTTTTCAAGAAGATGTTTATTTGTCTAATATTTTACTTTATTCATCATCTATTCTTCTACTTTGAAATTCCTGGTAGGTACGTATGTACAATCTGTCAAATTTCTGCAATGGATTTTCAACCTTAGGTATCACAATACAATGGGGTAATACAATGTTCACAAGGTAATACAATGGGGGGAGGTTAATATTTGATTGGTAAAATTTGACAGATTCGTATACGTTGACCTGCTGTTGTCTGAACATACATAAATAAAAAAATCGTGTTTCCAGATCCCTTGGTTAGCTATGCATCGCCAAGAAATCAGCACAAATTCTTTTTAATAACCAAAGCAACTGAAAGAAAATATAAATCAACAACATATACTTACATATAAATAATTAATGACGCTATGGCGTCTCCACAATTAATTACTTACAGTAAAAGACGCGCAAAACAACACTATGAGCACAGCTATGAGTCAGATTTCCTTGAATATCGATACCTTGAATTGTTTACGATAGTTGTTTTTGTTAGATAACAACATAAACATTTCATTAGTCATAGCGCCACCACATTTATTTACTACGTTTAATCACCACAATGATCATAATGTGTTAACCAGGCTAATTACCGTCACGGGGCTGCGGGCTTGTTCACGCGAGTTACCTTGTCCCTGGTACACTGTGGGCTCCCGAAGGAACACGGTGGGCTTTACTCAGTAAGAGTCTGACACTCCCTCACGCTGCATCCACAGCGGGGAGCTCATTTGATGATTTCCCACCAAAAAAATGCCACCTTACCTTACCTTGGCAAATAAGGCCGATTTGCCATTTTCCGGCAAGGTGGCAGTTTTGGAAGTTGATCATCCCCTTGCGGAGAATATTATTAATGTGTGTAAGTGCAAATATATGAGGAATCGGCCCCTATAGCTCCTCACTGCTATAGTGCTCTTAGACAGCAATCTGTCAAGACCGGGAAGAGATCAGGAGCAGGACTGATATCACCAAGTGCTTGAATGACATGGGCCAATCTTCAGCTGACGCTTACAATTTCCGCATTGTGTGTAAGTCAATGTGGCTAGGAGAATGTTACTTGTGAGATGGCCTCAAATAGAAGAGAATAGAAGAAGAAAACATGCTGCACCGATCCTAAATAAATTGGGATAAGGACAGGAAGATAATAATGATACAATTCCCGCATGCGTTGTAGTAAAAAGATAAAATAATATTATTCTTTAGACGTCTTTCATTCAGGAAGTAATATAGTAAATAGCATTCAAAGGTACTGAATGGACATCACTGTGGAAGTTACTATGTTATTGAATGAAGACCTTGTTCGACGATACATTTCTTCAAGGTGATGTCCAGACATCGAAGAATGCGACATTTAGTCTTGAATGAAAGGACAATGGGTAGGATACTGAAGTAATCATTTAAACAGTATATGTTTAGACTCCTGGCGATACCTACTTAGGCATTTAAATGGCGCCTAGACACTTGGAAAATATAATCAACTGGAGACGCTATTGCCGTCCTTTCCACATTTGCCAGATGCAGACGAACGCCGCGAATCCTCGTATGTCCATGTGTGCGTCACGTTAATCTTGAGTTAGTCCTGTGCTAATTTTATCCTGTGCGTGCGTAACGATGTGAGTGAAAAATACTGAAAAAGCATGAGTGAGCTATCGTCATTTATTGTGTTGCGTCCCCCGTGCGTTAAATGGCAGACTTCTTGTCACAGCTGAAAAGCGTTCACTGCTGGACAAAGACTCCTTCAAGCTGGAGGGCTTTGCCTTACTCACCGCACCGAGCATCCGTGTTTGAGAGCATTGTAGTGATATTTTGCTGCAGCCCATGTCCAAGCAAGGCATTTAATATCCTGGTACTGTGTGGTAGTTACACCGCCACCATTTCGTCGTCAGAGCCTCGTCAGTTTTTCAGCAGGGTGCACTACAGGTTTGTGTGGTTGGAAAGTGGGGCAGGAGGATATTGGTTTTCCCTATTATGCTCCAATTGGCAGATTTGTCGCATAGAGAATTGACTAAAGCATATTGATTGATACTCTATTGACTTTAAAAACAGTAATCACAGGTGTATCGTATGGTAGCTAATGAATGATCAGTAATTTGATGGCACGAAATGTTTGTTCAATAACCTTTGTTCACAGTTACGCGCACATTCTAGAACTTTTACGAATAAAGTTCAACAAAAACTGGGGTATATTAAACTAACGACCTTGAATAGATAGACTTTTTACGATAAAGTAGAGAAAACATAACAAAAATCCAGTTAGATCACGCAGTTTCCACACAAAAACCAAGAAATAACTTTACGAAATAACATTTAAGCTAAAACAACCTAAGTTGTCGCTTAAAAAACTTAATAAAACCAGTTCCAAGACAACAAAACAGGTAAATCGTAAACATGCTTACTTCCTTTAAGAAAAAAAACAGTAATGTTTTGTGCCCCAGTGTTGGACTGTTGCCCAAAAAACCCGCTTCTGATCCCCTTACAAAGGACAAAAGATGTACGTTTGTTGACTGGAAACATACTTATAAACTAGCTTATAGTGACGAATCTTGGCTTTCCAAACTAGTTCATATTTCTAAATATTGCTCTGAGTTTTGTCCGATCAAAGCTAGGCTTTGTTTGCAGGATAATGTGGTAAAAGAATTGACTAAGAAAATTGGAACACTGCGGTGCCACAGCAACTTATAATTTTACCTCTTAGTGTCTGTATAGTTTCCAGTAGCTTATTATTTGATTTGATAAATTAATATAAAACAACTCGCGTTATTTTCGTTCCTTTGTGATCTTTAACTTACCCCGCCTGATTTTTTATCTTAAATGCTACAAAAATACAAATACGATAAGGTAAGCTGAGTTACACATTACCGTTTCCGTTCGTTTTTATGAGAAATGTGACTCAAATCTGAACTCAATGTAAATATTTTGATACCAGTGCAACTACGGACCAAAACAATGCATAACGACACCTGGTATATAAGTACGTTTCATAACACTAACACAAACGACCGTGTTACTAAGATTTTACCTCAAAAACAACACCATACTTCAACCAGCACTCTATAACTAAGTAATAATAAATATTTGAACAGCTGAATATGATAAACACTAGGATTAATAACATTTCGACGTCATATGGAATGAATAAAATGAGTGATTTCTACATTCGGGCGCCTTATCGCGTAAATTCACCCTGTAGACACGTAACAAGGATAGCACTTCGTGTAATTTCGGTAAAGATCGGCTGTTTTCACGATTTTCTATCTCTTTCCCACTCGTGGAAACGCCAATCACGTCACGCTATCGAATTTCCGTGCTCTTCACTTCATGTTGGCTCCGTCAGTACATATTTTTAGATTGTGAAGTGCAGACGTTTACGTATAAAAGAATTGTCGGTGATTTTTTAAAACGATTTTAAAGAATTAAACCTTTATATATTGTATAAGAGGTGTTTATCGTGTTGAAATGGCGAAGGTAAATATTTAATTTGTATTTTGTGTCATGTAAATAAATTGGGTTTGAAGCGATTACAAAAATCTGTATTTTTTTGCATCGAACGTCGTACCACCGGTGACGTATTGTCTCGGATGATAACTCGTACCTTATTTCGTTAATAACTATTTTTTTAAGATTAAGGACTGATTTTAGTTTGCCTTTTACAACGCTTAACATACAACAAATATTTTTATTGTAAAAAATTACATGCTTCGCCTATAAGTAAACAATACTGTAATAAAAATACTGTTTTTAATCACGCACAGCAAATTAACCGCGAATTCCAATGCATTGTAGTGTTTATTACACAAGTGCATTGATTTTAAACGCATTAAATAACTGATAATGATAATATTTCACGGTTACTAAAATTACAAAAAAAATCATGCAATTTTTAATCACACTGCAGGTAACATTATAGTGCTGTCAAAATCAATAATATTGGAAAAAAAGTATGTCATAACTATATTGCCAGATCAATCGCTTCCCGTTTTTAATGTTAATAAGATTCCATAATTTATCAGACAAAAAGTGAATGGCAACTTAAATATTTGCTTGCGTGTGACGTATTAGCAAAACTTTCCTAAATATTAATGTCAGACATCACAATATTATTTATTGTGGAGATTAAAATTTATCAGAAACCCAATAGTAGTATTTGCTTATAGATTTTTATGTTGGGTTTATTTAATTACGTTTTTATTACCAATGAGATAAGGTCTCAAACAAACACAGCGTTATTTTATCGCGTCAACTGAGTTCAATGTTAGGTATTGCAATAAAAGCTATTGTCCGTGAATAGTTACTAAGCATGAAGTGTTTACTTTGAGTCATGTTATCAAGTTATTAATTTCTTAGACATGTTACATTCTTGTTTTTAGTTTTTTATCTTCTTTGAATGTAAAGTGTTGTAATTATTTATTTAGATATCTTTTAAGTAAAGAAAACTGTGTTTTTAGCTATCAATGCGCTTACATAATAAGATTATGTGGAATTTTCGTAGTGTACATTCCATTTTTCATTCTGAATTTTGACACTGTGTCGGGTATACGAAAATTTTAACCTGGCAACTCCATCTGTCATATGCCTAACCGGTCGGGAGTATTTTTTCCGCGAGATCGATCGATTAAAATCCATTATTAATGTCTAATACAATCAAAAATCTATTAATGCAAGCTAGAAATAGCTACAGGAGATTCATAGATATGAATAAGAGCAGTTACTTGGTACGTACCCATTAATTATTCTACGAAATATCTTACTCCGTGTTATCAGTGTAAATAGGCGTAGTTTGTTCGCGAAAATCTTGGAAAATAACCTTTAATTAGCGTTAATTTACGCTTTTAATACGTCCAAAGTGCTTGAAAGGTGATAAGCGATCAATAAAAGTTAGATTTGTGGTTAATTACGGGGTTTTTCTAGGTTATACTTTAATTACAATATGCCTTCATTTATCTCGGTATTTATTGTAGGTTTAACCGTTTATCGTCACAGTTGATTAGATGTGCACGTAAACATTCCGTTTATCGGTTAATACTGTCAAGTTTTTATGTAAAAAGTAGAATTTATGGCTTAAAACATTGTAAGGCAGTTTCAATGACTTGTGTACTTGGTAAAAATCAATGTTACATAAACTGAAGAAAATTTACAATTTGTTACTTGCTTTATGGATATCTGTAAAGTATTTTACGCTTGTATAGTCATTACTTTGAGCACTACATTGTTTTTAACTAGCTGTTTCATATGATTTCACCTGCATTTCATGAAAACTATTTACGGTACCCGGAGAAAATATAGCCTATGTCACTCGGGGATAGTGTAGCTCCCAACAGTGAGAGAATTTTTCAAATTAGAAAAACAAATTAAATTCCTGGCAATTATCAATGTCACTTCTTACTTATTATGTGTTTTCTAACTGTACTAATATAATAATTAGGAAACATTTTTTGTTTGTTTGTACCCTAAAGGCTCTGAAGCTACTGAACCGATTGAAAAATTCTTTCATTGGTGGGAAGCTAAACTATCCCCGAGTAACATAGGTTATATTTTGTCCAGGTATGGGCAGTCTTTCCCACAAGATTTGATTATAAGTACTTAATATTATGTTGAAAATATTAAACTTAATATAATGTTGATGGGCTGATTGTGGACAATACAATATCCTATATCTGGGTTTGGACTACCCTTTATAACTGCCAAAGATGTTCAAATATCAGCCAAGACCCAACAATTTAACATGCCTTCCGCAACACAGACAAACTCATTATGACAAGATAGCCACTCATCCACAGACTGAGCGCTGCTTTCACTAATGAACAATCAATACATTTATAATTGTTTACTCAATCATTATTAGGTTTTTAAAAAACAATTATTACGAAATTGATAATTCTCATAAACAAAAAAATTCCATATAACCTCAATTGTAAAATATGTCAGATTATAATCTCACTATGTTCCTGATAAGTTAATATGTAAACAAATATTTGTAGGTCTTTATATGACAAACTAAATATACCCAAACAATTAAAGTAGAAAGCCTGTATCTTTTAACCGATTCCCATAAAAAGGAGGTTCGAAATTTGGATGTCTTTTTACATACATGATAACAATTTATCCCAACTATGTTGGGGTCGACGATCGGACTAACTGGATTCAGATAAATGTTTTCACTGTCAGCCACGCGGATCGATCGATCATAAGGTTAAGCAACGCTTGGCGCGGTCGGTCCGTGGATGGGTGACCATCTTGTCATAATGAGTTCTTCCG
>NWSH02000305.1:2205050-2232499 GCA_002382865.2 Heliothis virescens | reverse complement strand
GTGCCAGGTTGCCCGGGTAACTGGGTTGTGGAGGTCAGACAGGCAGTCGCTCCATGTTAAACACTGGTTCTCAGGAAAAGGGTAGGCAAATGATATTTTTTTCAAAATAATGAAAATTTCCTTCTCCAATCTTTCCAGAAACTACAAATGTGCGGTACAGAGGAGGAGATGAGAGAGGTAGCTGGTAGGATCTGCAGGAACTACCTCCATGGAGCCTGGAAGACGGTAGACCCTAAGGAGCTGGACTTTAAGAGGATCAGGTAAGAGCAGCTAATTATAGAGCCTATTAAATAATAGGGTCTTGAGAAAAAGGCTAATGATACTTAATGGTGATAATGAAAACATTAAAAATCGGCCAAGTGAGATTTGGATTCGCGCACGAAGAGTTCCGTATCATTTATCTAGGAAAAATGAACGCATCTATTACCTACAACTAGCCAAAATACAATGATTTATTTTTTTTGTATTTGTTGTTATAGCGGAAACGGTAATACGTAATCTGTGCTAAAACATAATTTATGTAAATTTCAGCTTTCTAGCTATTACGGTTAATGAGATACGGCCAGGACACAGACAGACAACGAAGTCTTAGTAATAGGGTCCCGTTTTGGATTATTCCACTTTGATAAATGAATGATCAAAGTGGCCAGGTGATTACAGTCCACTTTTTAGTAGAATCAAATCACCAAAGTGGAATAATCCCCCGTTTTACCCTTTGCGTACGGAACCCTAAAAACTAAATATATATTTCAAATCGATCTATACCTTGAGACTAGGTTAGATAGGTTAGGTTGCACGCCATCCAATTCACGTTAAGCTGTCTTTTCAATCATTTCTTTGCTGTCGAGGTCAGGGGTACGTCACTTGATGGGTATTCAGAAAATAGAGGATTCGCGTCATAATATAGAAGAGCTCATGGCTAAGTCAAAGCCGCGCGGATCGACCGATCATAAGGTTAAGCAACGCTGATCGGCGCTAGTTCGGTTCCGGTTGTCAAAGTATATGTGTTTTGACCATTTCCTTGTTTCGAAACCTAGGTTCGTTCCGGGTTTCGGAGACACCCATTAAACTGTGTGTTTTGGGTCCTGGCTGTATTCTGTTGAACATCTTTTGCAGTCGTTACGGTGTAGTCAGAAGCCAGAAATGTTCTGACAACCAGTCTTACACATTGGTGTTGCCAGTTTCTCCGGTGTAGTTGTGAGCTTGACAGGCAGTCGCTCCATGTAAAACACTGGTCCTCAGCTGCATCCGGTTAGACTGGAAGCCGACCCCAACATAGTTGGGAAAAGGCTAGGCAGATGATGATGTAATAACTATTATAATAGGAAGGTAATATTCTGTTTATAACAACGGTTTTCATTCAAAAACTGCTGGAAATATACATACTTCTTATACTTTCAATACTAGCATCTGCCAGCGTCTTCGCCCGCATAAAACTTAAAATCCCGTTTTTTCCGTTCCCGTGTGAATTTTGGGAAATCCTTTCTTAGCGGATGCCTACGTCATAACATCTACCTGCATGCCAAATTTCAGGCCGATCCCTCCAGTGGTTTGGGCTGTGCGTTGATAGATCACTATGTCGAAATCCTGTATTAATAATGTTTTTATTTCAAAACTATACAGGTACAGACGACAGCAGGTCAACGTATACGAATCTGTCAAATTTTACCAATCGAATATTAACTTACCCCTTTTGTGATATGGTTGAAAATCGATTGCAGAAATTTGACAGATTGTGGTAACTTGATGTGCTGTCGTCTGTACATTATCTTTTAATTCACGACCTCCTTTTTCAATGTTGGTTTGTAATAAAACCGGTTTTATCCGGCTTGTAACCGGTTTTACTTATTGTTGGAGATAAGGGCTTAAATTCACATATCAATGATAAGGAGTATCTAATATGATAATAATATGGGTCAAAATCAGAGAGGTGAACATTATGCTTCTGACAAAGTTTTTCTTAATTAAATAACATGATATAACTACAATATATATTTCAAAATAAAGGAACTGTGCGTAATTACAAGGTGCAAATATATTTACGTCTTTTTAAAAATGTTTCACATTATTTTAAACATAATCAGGTCTAAATAATCATTCCGGGAATGCGTCCTTATACCATATTGCATAGTTCAGACAAGTCAAAAATGTTACCGATTACTAATTAAAAATATTATATTTTAATATTAGCTTTAAATTTTAATAAATTAAGAATTAATCTATAAATGATATACACATAATTTTTTTTTCTTCATATTTTGCCTATTCATACGCTGTCTGACGATTATCTTATCATTTCGTGAACGCAGTATATATTGGTCGATGTAATTATAACAATATACCATGGGGGGCGCTAGGGCCTATCAGCGTGAAGTTCACAAGTCAAAAAAAACGATGTGTTTTGTGTTTACGGAAAAAAAATATTGATTTTGTTGGTATGTACCGTTTAATTTGTTTTATGTGAAGCGTACTTTAATTCGCTGTCAGTACGGGAACGCTGTTTAGTGATCGGGTTTTCGAAATTTTGCGTACTTTTTGCAAAATACTTATAAATATTACAGCTCATTTTTTAATTACCTCTTAAACTAATATCAAACATGCCAGCTTCGAGCGTGACGCAAATATTTTCATCGAATAATCATTCCGGGAACGGTCATTTCTGGAACGTTCTCGTATATGACAGGCATTCCCGAAATGACAATCTGGGTACAAAATGGCTCTATAATGTTTTTAAAAAGCATAAAATTGCAAAATGTTGGTTTTATGTAAACATTTAGTACACGTATCATGGGAAACAATAAAAAGGAAGTCGAAAAAACGATTAAAACAGAACAGTATTGCTCATAAAAGGCTTTGTGAATAGGGCCAATGTAAGCGCAAGTTTTTAGATAAAATGACACCTAAACAAACAGAGATGAAGAGGCTGAAAGGTACGGAGCTAAGACTGTTAGTGATATGGCTAAAAGAGAGAAGCGAAAACAAAGCAAATCGTGGAAAATAAAGGAAATATTCCCTAAGATTGTCCACCTCACGATTGTGGAGCGTATTAGCATTTAAAAAACCTCGACCTCCACATTTCTGTGGGATGTACAATCTCATCACCGAAGATCATGGATGATGCATCCGTTCTGCAGTCAGCAGGGTCCGAACCTTTCTATCCAGGATGTCTAACTTAGATTGAGTCTTCTTGAGTATGCCAAAGGAGTTCATCAGGACTGGCATGACCCAACCGTTATAGGAGCGATCTGTTTCAGATCATCCATGTAAAGGAGATGGGATACAACCCCTCCGAAAAGGATTGCGAACCCTCATTGTGTTCAAAACTTCAAGGTTAAACAAATCCAAAGTGGACTCAAACCGTCACCCTGGAATATTCCCCGCTCAATCTTAACAGGTTCACCGTACCCTTCGATTTCTCGACATCCTGGATAGCGAAGTACCGTCCTCTATTGCCCCTTACATGACGCAAGACAGGTGCATAAAATTGTACTTATTTTATACAATTCCAGCACCCTTCTGAGCCATGTATGAAAGACCAAGTCGTAGGCCTTCTTGTAGTCTGACCAACATGTCGTCAATTTTTTTTTGGGATTATTGAACCTGTTAGCTAATGACCATATGAGTGAGGAGCAGCTCCTTAGTGCTGTGGGACCTCTTCTTACATCTATTTTGAGAGAAAGACGTAATAAAATATATTTTCAATGTGTGTAAGTACTTATTTTTGATCTCAAAATGGATGTAAGAACTTTATAGACCGTCGGCAAACAAGTGATTGGTCTATAAGCCGGCTTCTAAAGCTGACTGAAACGCAAGCCACTTTAATACAATTAAGTACAATAAACAAAGGTACTGTAAATGTATATTATTTTCATGCATAATATGTCAAAAACTGGGTTTTGCTTTTATTTTGGGAACTTTATTGTCATTTTGTGAACACCCTCGTCATTTTCGGGAACATCACAAAAATGGCAAATAAATCAGAAATAAACAATGCTATAGTTAATTCATACATATATAAGATTAAATGACCTTTGAACTTTTGTATCTAATAAATTAATATACCAGATAGTGCCAGAATGTATACATGAAATTGAAATTTTGGAGCAGAATTTACACGAATTGAAAATTTGCGATAAGTAATTTCAATAATAAGCGTTTTGAATATAAAATACTCTAAATTAAATCTTTTTCGGAAAAAAATACTTGTTCATTACAATTTATTGAAGGTGAGTTTTAAATACATTGGTTTAATTATTATTTAAAAAATATTTAAAAGTGTTCCCGAAATGACTTACGACTCTGTCATTTTTCTTATTAACAGGTATAATTTCGAAAATATATATTTTTGTGCGTGCCCCTTCACAGGAAAGGTTTATGACAAATGACACAACAGATTCCTCTTGCTAGTTTTCTTCAAAAGGAAACTTAATTTCTCAGATATTTGAAAACCTAAAATGCTCACCTCTCTGATTTTGACCCATATATCTTTGTGTATGTTGTACCTATGTTAGATATATCATTGATTGCCGTCCCATCGCGCTATGAGAGTGAGGGAATAGGGAGTGCATCAGTGCACCTGTGTCACAGCAAATGTGCAGCTACTATAATATGTCCTGGGCAGCTGGCTGATCTCCTTATACGAGAACAGTAGCCATGGCCGAAAATCGACCTTGGACGCCATTATACATATATAAGACATAAAAACCCATAATATTACGATTTAACCTTCAAAAACCATCTTGAATGGGACCCGTGATATCTCCGCAACGCTTTTAATTCGCCATGAAGTTGATGTTTGTGAACCACGCTTCATTTGTATATAAGAAGTATATAAAACAAGCTTTGTTTGACGCAAAAAATGTAAATAAATACAACAGACCTTGAGTTGGTAGGACAACTTGGTGTTTGGGGTATGGAGCGAGGCATAAGCGGTAGCGGAATTGTTCGCGATCTTTATACACTGATCATAAGGTTAAGCAATGTAGCGATCGGTTCGTGGGTAGGCCTTGTCATGACGTTCTTCTTCTTCGTTCTAGAATGGAGAAGAAGATGATTTAACTATCAAATGACTAAAATTATGTAGAAGAGTTTGTGAATAAATAACAGTTGCACAGGTCGATCGATCAAAAGTTAGGCTATGGTTAGTATAGTCGATCTATGGATGGGTGACCATCTTGTCATAACGAGTTCTTCCGTGTTTCGAAAGGCACGATAAATTGGTGGGTCTCGGCTGTCATTTGAACATCTTTGACAGTCGATACGGGTATATAGAAGCCAGTAAGTCTGACGACCAGACTCACAAGAGGTATCGGGTTGCCCGGGTACTTGAGTTGTGGAGGTCATACAGGCAGTCGCTCCATGTGGCACACTGGTACTCAGCTGCATCCGTTTAGACTGGAAGCCGACCCTAACATAGTTGGGAAAAGGCTAGGCAGATGAATTACCGAGATTGAACAAACAGAAAACAGTCCAGCGTCATAATTTTAGTATAGATATCCGTATTCAAAAGATCTTTCTAGAAAACTGTCAATGTACAGCAAAAAATGTCCTTGAAACAAAAATACAACAGTTCCTAACTTGGACCAATCAGAAACGAGTGTTGCAAAAACGTACAATTCTTTAGAATTTTATATACTTAAGTAAGTTTAATTCTTTTGTAAACTGAACGAAATTACATTTTTTATTAATAACCTCTCTTGGAAGAAACGTGGCGATTTTTTAGTTTGTGTGAAAAAGCATATATTTAAGTTTTTGTAGTTTTTGGGCATTTTTTTGTGGTGGCAAGTTTACTCTTTGTTATATAAGAAACTAGATTTTCTCCGCTTTTCCACCCGCGTCCAGAAGGGACTATTTCCCGCAATTAGATAAAATATCGCTTATGTTACCCGGGGATAGTGAAGCTTCCCAACAGTGAAAGAATTTTTCAAATCGGTTCAGTAGTTTCGGAGCATTTAATGTACAAACAAAAAAAGGCCTTATTTATTTTTTATTATTTGTTTATATTGGGTTGAAAAGTATTATTTTAATATTTTCGCCATCGATAAAATTCACCACAGACTCTTATTATTACTTAAATACAATATGGACTTTGTTTAAAAAATATATAAGTACTATAAGTTAAAATTCCTTTAGCAATTATTTGTATCACTATTAACTTTAATTTAATTAATAATAATAATTGTATAATGTACAGAGACAGCAGGTCAACGTATACGAATCTGTAAAATTTTAACAATCGAATATTAACCTACTACTATTGTGATAAGGTTGAAAATCGATTGCAGAAATTTGACAGATTGTGGTAACTTGATGTGCTGTTGTCTGTACATAGTAAGCTATTTTTGTTTTTCAAACTATTTTTTTTAACTAAACATTTAAATTCTTGGTATTTTTCCTTGTCGACTCGTATTGTCAATGAATTTGGAGCATTGGAAAAGTACCGAATGATATCTCACGCATTGTCTCACTGATAACGAGTTAATGCGTATACCGGTTTGAAGCGAGCCTTGAGGATGTGGAGATAAAAGTATTTAGAAATAATAATACCTATACGAATTTGTAATCTATACTTATAATAAATCTGTAGAGAGGTAAATTCTGTACATGAAATATATTTCCAAAATAACTATCAGGGGGTGATTAGGGTTCGATACTGATGCCAAAAATGCAATCAGTAGAATTTTTGTCTGTCTGTATAACCGTTATAGAAACAAAAACTACTCGATGGATTTTAACGAAACTAGGTACAATATTATTATTCATACTCCTGAGCTGGTTATAGTATACTTTTCATCACGCTGCAATCAATAGGAGCAGAGCAGTGAAGGGAAAGATCTTTGATTATGACGACCCGTCGTCGCTGGCATAAGCGACATGATCCGCGAACGAAGTCGCTGGCAGAAGCTAGTAGTGAATAAACTTGTTTATGAATTAACCTAGTTATTACCCGAGGTTTTACCCGCTTTCCGAGGGAACTACTCCCGAATTATTTGACCTATAGTAGTTTATACATCAAAATAACATTTAAAAAAAAACCTCCATTTACTTTCACAGTGGAGGCCTATCAAACTTCCTGTACTACGTGGCCCTACCAGACGACACATCAAAATGGGGCACGTATCAGAAACGCGAGAGTTCTCCTGAAACGGACCCTGACACTGTGGACAGCAAGACTGCCAGGAGATCCTCGGTGAAGTGCAGCTCTTTCTCCTCGCTTGAGGAACCGAGGAAGGTGAGGGGGGAATATTGAAGTGTATCTATATCTATACTTATAGCGTCCTGGTCAAATTCAAGGACGCTTCTACTGGTCCGATTTGAAAAATTATTTCAGTGAATAAATGGGCTATCTAACAATGAAAGAATTTTTCAAATCGCACCAGTAATTCCTGAGATAAGCGCGTTCAAACAAACAAACTCTTCAGCTTTATAATATTAGTATAGATATTAGATAGTATACGTTACTGCTTTTTCACAGGTGCTACTAAGAATCTACGGCCAAGTACACGGCGAGCGAGCAATGGATGCTATAGTAACAGAATCAGTAATATTTACCCTCCTGTCGGAAAGGAGGCTCGGGCCGAGACTCCATGGTGTCTTCTCAGGAGGAAGAATTGAAGAATATATTCCTGTAAGTATAGTTTCAGTTATAGTATAGTATGAGAAACAAAATAGACTATTTAGTCTGTCTAAGGAAAAATATTTTAGTCTTAGGTAAAGTCTGCAAGACAAACTCTAATTAAAGTAGATTTTTTTTTGGATAATTTATTCGGAATAAATTTGCAAAATGAGGTTGAAATGTTAGCCGGTTCTGAGCCGGTTTGTTTGAATTTTAAATACGTATTTTGGTGTGGAAAGTTTTTTTTTCGATAGCCAGAATTTGAAGGTTATAAATAAATAAAATTCCCGACAATTTTGGCAGTATTTAAGATTTTTTTTTAATCTCAGGCATAATTATTTTTAGATAACAATATTTTTGATGAAAAAATTTTTTTTTGGCAATAATAATAATTATTATTGTTAGCTTTTTTCTGAAATTTTCGGCAAAAAAAGCCGGTAATCGGGTATTTCTGTTAGGAATTGTTAGTTGCAGCGTATGTCGCGTACCCGGGGCGTAAAGCCGGACAACCGGACCGGATACCGGATGAAAAGGCGTGGTATGTAATTTCACATCTAGTGTCTAGATGTTAAGGTTGTTTGTTCGTAGATTTTTTACAGGTGTATTTTTGTATAAGTGTTCAAATCTCGAAGTAAATATTTTTTAATGAATTATGTCCAAAAATAGTCAAATATCCGAATTGAAAACCTCCTCTTTCTTTTGAAGTCGGTTAAAAAAATATTTTGGTATCTTAAATCTAGGGTTTTATGGGTAGGACTAAGTCAAAGTTAAATCATTCATTTTATTTTTCAGTTTTTACAAGCACTTAAAAAAGTTTAAGTAATAGTGGATTTAGTTGACCATTCCAAAAGTAGCTTCCTATGGGCAAAAACTCCATGGTTACCTACTTTTTTTTAAATAGTTTCAACAACAAATGATTTACTTAATTAAAAATTTTAGGAGTCCAAAAATAGGGCATTAAGGAACTCAAATACAGTTTTATTTTATTAAGCCACACCGTGAATAAAACTATAACAAAAAATGCCTTCTTAAACTCCCCAAGAAATATCCGTTGAACCCCCAAAAATTACCCCTAAAGACCCCTCTAAATTGACCCCCATTTTGCAGGCCCGGCCGCTTCTAACCAAGGAGTTAGCTGACCCCTCGCTGTCTATGAAGATAGCTGAAAAAATGGCGGCTATCCACTCAATGGATGTACCGCTCAATAAGGAACCCAACTGGATTTGGAAGACCATGTATAAGTGGCTTAAGACTGTGAAGGAGGAACGGCTCTCTGGCGCTACTCAGGGCAAGGTAGAGTATCTGCAAAAATGTAACTACTTCGGCACATCAACCTACCTCAATCTGTCAAATTTCTTCAATAGATTTTCAACCTTATCACAATATTATCTGCCTAGCCTTTTTCCAACTACGTTGGGATCGGCTTCCAGTCTAACCGGATGCAGCTGAGAACCAGTGTTGTGGTTGTGGAGGTCAGACAGACAGTCGCTCCATATAAAGGAGCGACTGTCTGTCTGACCTCCACAACCCAGTTACCCGGGCAACGTGGCACCCCTTGGTAAGACAGGTTGTCAGAATTTCTGGCTTCTGACTACCCGTAACGCCTGTCAAAGATGTTCAAATGACAGCTGGACAACCAGTTTATCTATTTAGTGGCTCGTAACTCGTTATGACAAGATGGTCACCCATCCAAGGACCGACCGCGCCAAGCGTTGTTTAACCTAACGATCGATCCGCGCGGCTTTGACTTAGCCACGCGCTCTTCCTTATCACAGTAGTGGAAGGTTCGATTGATAAAATTTGTCAGATTCGGGTAAGTTGACTTGCTGACTGTACAGACAGCAGCAGGTCACGGTACCCGAATCTGTCAAATTTTATCAATCGAACGTTAACCTACCACTATTGTGATAAGGTTGGAAATCTATTGCAGGAATTTGACAGATTGTGGTAACTTGATGTGCTGTCGTCTGTACAGCATGTGAAGCATTTTTTATCAATTTAAAAAATACTATAAAGTTAGTTTAAGAATACTAGAAAAAAATCTTAAGAACTAATTTTACTCACCACAATTCAACTTAGATTCTTAAATTCTCACAAATTGTAACAAACCGTCTTCTTCTCCATTCTAGAATGAAGAAGAAGCGCGTATTATCAAACAGCTGAAGAATACAGACTTGGATAAGGAGATTGAATGGCTGAAGAAGTTCCTCGCGACCGTTGAGTCGCCCGTCGTGTTCTGTCATAATGATATGCAGGAAGGTAAGAGTTATAGGCTATTTTGGATATTTCATGATTTTCAAAAAAACCGGCCAAGCGCGCCTCTTAAAATTCCTATTTTATTACATTTTTAGTATTTGTTGACAAAGCAGCAACAGAAAAGTTACCTCTTTTAAGTGTTCTTTTTAACGTTTTAGGGATCTGTACGCAAAGTGTAAAACGTGAACCTATTTTTCCCGTTTTTCCGACCGCGTCGGTCGAAAGGCTGTATCTCGATGAACTATAATAGCAATTCAGTTGCTGCTATAAATTTTTTGCACGTTTTATAGATAAAGTACGGAACCTTTGATGCACGAGTCCGACTCGCACTTAGCCGGTTTTTATATATAGTTATAAAAAACACAGAAAACAGCATTATTTTATTATAATTGCAGTAAGATTTATAATCAAATTGCACAAATTGATCTAAAAACACGTCTTTTTATTTTTCATTTTTAGTCTGGCAATGCCCAACAAATTGAGCAAACATTTTTGATTTCTAAAAATATTTATTATCTTTTTTTTTATTCTGGCAATACAATCTCAACATGGCAACACTAACAACCAGTTTCACAGGTTCCAGATAAACTTCTAGATAACAATCTAACAGACACTGCCGTAGCTATTCAGTATCTGTCAGATAGCTATCTGGGACCTATGAAATTGGTGCTTAAATTCATTTTTCCACCAGGTAACATCCTCCTGGTAGAAGACACCCCCCCAATACCCAACGAGGATGACGTATCAGCTATCTACGTGAGGAGTTTCGACTCCGATGAGAGTCCCACCAAGATGAATAGCTCCAACAAAGAGAACTTCGAAATCTCCTATGAAGATGCCAATACTTCGGATACAGGTTTGTTAAATATATTAATATCTAGCTTCTGCCAGCGGTTTCACCCGCGTCCCGTAGGAACTACTCGGCGCACCCGGATAAAAAGCCTTTAATCTTAAAGATTTTTTTCAAATCGGACCAGTAGTTCCTGAGCGCGTTCAAACAAACAAACTCTTCAGCTTTATAATATTAGTATAGATAAATATTATGTAATTAAATTAATTAAGAAGAGCTCGTTGCTAAGTCAACGCCGCGCGGATCGATTGATCATAAGGTTAAGCAAGGCTTGGCGCGTCTGGTCCGTGGATGGGTGACCATCTTGTCATAACGAGTTCTTCCGTGTTGCGGAAGACACCATAAACTGGTGGGTCCATTTGAACATCTTAGCAGTCGTACGGGTAGTCTGAAGCCAGAAAGTCTGACAACCAGTCTTACCAAGGGGTGCCAGGTTACCCAGGTAACTTGGTTGTCGAGATCAGACAGGCAGTTACTCCATGTGGCACACTGGTACTCAGCTGCATACAATTAGACTGGAAGCCGACCCAACGTAGTTGGGAAAAAGCTAGACAGATGAAAAAACTAGATTTTTAGCTTAATTTTTTTATTTCTTTTTTTTTCCAGTTCTAAGTCATATTTCGGACTGGGGTGAACCGAAGCTAGTTTTGATAGATTTCGAATACTGTGCGTACAATCACAGAGGTTTTGACATAGCCAATCACTTTCAAGAGTGGGCCTTTGACTATACCAACCCGGAACATCCGTTTTATTATGAAAATCAGGATTTTACTCCCAGTTTGGAGCAAAAGGTGAGATTTTTTAAGATTTATTTTTTTTGGGTATTATAAGACGGTTTGATTATAAAGTTTAATTAAGGTATATTTGGTGACTAGCTTCCGCCAGCGGTTTCACCCGCTTTCCCGTGGGAACTACTGCGCGCGATAAAAAGTAGCCTATAGCCTTCCTTGATAAATGGGCTATCTAACACTGAAAGAATTTTTCAAATCGGACCAGTAGATCCTGAGATTAGCGCGTTCAAACAAACAAACTCTTCAGCTGTATAATATTAGTATAGATAAAATTAGCCTAAAGACATAATTATTTACGAGTCAATTAGTTATATATATTTTTATAAACAACAATTAAAACTAAAAGTAAAAAATAACTAGTGTTGTAACTTTTTGTCATTGTAAATTTATTTATTAAAAAAATATTTGATAAATCGCTGAGAAAAGTATTCAGAAATAAATACAATATACATATCAATTAAAAGACCATAACACAGGTTGCAGATAAACTTCTAAATAGCTATCCGACAGATAACGCCTTAGAAAAGTTATCAAGTTTAAACACATGTTTATGGCGTTATCTGTTAGATAGCTAATTGGAACTTTAACGGGCCCTAAATGTTCAATCTTTTTGTCTTTCAGGAGATATTTATCCGCGAATACCTGAAGCACTACCAAGGCGGCTCGCCAGATAAAGCGGAGGCCACATTAGACGATGTTAACCGACTGCTGGAGGAGGTGGACGCGTTCGCCTGCGCCTCGCATCTGTTCTGGGCCTTATGGTCCATTGTTAATGCTTCGAAGAGTCAGATACCTTTTGGATATTGGGTGAGTTTATAATAAACTAGTTGTTTTCCCGCGGTTTTATTCGCGTCCCATGTGAACTTTTAGGGTTGGCCTATATCTGGCAGCACGGAATCGCCTTTTTCCGTCGCCCTTTCTCTTTCTGTCGCTTAGAACTGCCATTTGCTAGACCGAGACAGAAAGCATAATGCGATAGCACGCGGTGGAATCCTCGAGGCGATCGGCAGATGTAGTCCTGCCAGAGTGTGGCCAGCAGTGCTACCAGATGTAGTCCAACCCTTAAGCGCACTCGGATAAAATATAGCTTTTGTTACCCGGGTATGGTTTAGCTATTAAACAGTGAATTTTTCAAATCGGTTCAAACTTTAGGACACAAACAGTCAAACAATGTTTGACTGGGTTGCACTATATAACGATAACAGAATGATTTTCAGCTGTCAAATCGCCGATTTAACCAATGGGCGGCAATTTTATGGCTGGTTATGGTATTTGTCTTTGATATAAAATAATCTCAGAAAAATTTCAGCATGAAAACTAATTGATACAAATTAGTTAATGACCAAAATAAGATCGTTAATTTGCTCTTTTACTAATTAATATTGCCATAGTCATTAGAATTTGTAATAATAACAATGTTATCTATAAACATTTTTTTGGCAGTAAACTCAAATTTTTACTCAATATGTCAAGTCAAAAAAAATAACAATTATGGATTAAAAATAACACCTATTTTTTAAAAAACTAATCTATTTGTTGATATTCACAGGAATACGCCTTATCAAGACTAGAAACCTACTTAAAATTAAAACAAGAAGTGATCAAGAAGGACAAATATGGACTTCCACAGAAAAGGAAAATTTGTGAGGTCGACATATGAGAGGGGACCCATAGTCTCGCTCTGTAGGCCTCGCATCCGTGAGGTCCAAGCGCCGAGCGAACAGACCTCTAGAGGTCCGGATACCCTAGATATCCCAAGGTCAGTAGACCCTGAATTTTTGAGTTTTCTCAGTGATAGTCTGAAGAACTTTTGAAGATCCAGTGTTGGTTTTGAAAGTAAGAGACTGAATAAGGATTTGTGTTAATTTAAAGATGGCGGATTTGTAGGGGTCCCGAGTGGATTTTTAGGGGGTCCAAAATTCGAAAATTTTGTCCTAGAAGTCCAAACTGGATTTCTATAGGTCTCCTATCAAGGGATTATGGTGTAAATATCGTGAAAGGCAATCATTGGTTCCTTAAGATCCAGTATTCTTTACTCATAATATAAATTTAGAGGTCAACTTTTTAGTCCAAAAATTTTTGTTAAAAAAGGTACCCGCTTTTTTGAAAATTTCAAGTTCCCTAACTTATTCCGTTAGTTCTAGACAAATGAGATCTGCATATCCTAGAAATAGAGTAGCTTTATCAAAAACAGTTTAGCAATTTCGGATAATCTCGAATGTTTTAAGTACAAAAATGTGTTTGAATGTTGTTTAAAAACTCCGAAATTTGCGAAATTTGACTGAATTTATAAGAATTGGCGCTAAATAGACAATATTTAAGCTATTATAATCAATAGTTATAAATTATAAGTAATTATAACTTATAAGAATATATGTTGCTACTATAATTTGTATTGACAATAATTATGACATAAACTTTCAATCAATATGTGTTATATAAACTACTAAACGGCTGTACTTACTTCAATGAGATTTTTCACAAAGATAGCTGTCCTATTTCTGACAATGTTGCCTATTTTACGCCTCTTCTTAACGGATATGTTACTTAAATTAAGGATCTCTAAAATGCGTGCGTTCTTAAAAAAATACCAAAAAAAATGTAAAAAAAAATTGAGATATTCTCTCTTGGACGTATTATAAGTCAATGTAAAAATATTATAAATTATAATGTTATTATAAAATGTTAAATTCGTTGAGATTAATAATGCAATTAGTTTTTATTAAATTTGAAAATTAATTATGTTATTTCATCTGTCCTGACTTTTATAAATTCGATCTTAATAAACCAAAAAATATTACTTTCTAAACTTGAGGAATATAACTGAAATTTCTATCGATCTCTGTACAAAATTTCATCTGTATTGATTCAGCAGTAAAACATTATAACAGCAAAGTTACTTTCATATATTTTTTTTTACAAAATTAATATAATAGTAAGCAAAGCTGGGATGTTTGTTTGTTGAAATATTTCTGAATCAATATAGTTGATTTTTTTACTAAAATAAAGTCAGTAATTTTTTTTTATTTCAAGTAGACCTATTACAGGTTTTTATGAAAAGTCAAGCTAGTTGCACGGTTCCAGGGAGTTGGTCTCATGGAGAAGAACCGGCAAGAAACTCCATGGACACTCCTTTTATATATTTTTCAAAAACTAAAAGTCGAGTAATATTTTTGGTTTTAAGATCGATAAATATTTGTAGCTATATAAATAACGCTCAAATTGTTAGTCAGCTCAACATTGTACATAATTATTAATAAGGCTATAGAACGAAGTCGGGAGGCAAACATATGTTTACAAATATATAATAATATACAAAATATAATATAGAAGTTATATTATTACTAGCTTCTGTCAGCGTAAAACTTAAAATCCCGTTTTTTCCCGTTCCCGTGGGAATTTCGGGAAATCCATTCTTATCTCGCGTGAGAGTCTTAACATGAACCTCTGTGCAAAATTTCAGCTTTATAGGTTCACGGGTTTGGGCCCTGCGTTGATGAGTCAGTGAATGAGTCAGGACTTGTATAGATAATAATATAACTTTTATACTATATTAAACTTAAAATATTACAAGTAAAAAAAATTGTAAATTTGCTAGTTCATAAGTGATGTGATTTTAGATGATAAGTAAGCATCTGCGATGCGGTTGGAACGAATGAATTTCTTGTAGAAAAAAAAAATCTGTAAAATTACATTCCTATCCATATATTTATTGTGTATGAAATAATTGACATTTTGTGTATTTAACCTGACTTTCAAAATATATTGAAAATTGTTAGTGTCCCCTGATATTGACTTATTAAACTTTTTTTCCAAATATAAGGAAATACCCGGATATGTAAAACTAGATTTTAGACAAAAATGAACCTTAACTGACCAAAAATAGCGAAATTAGTACACAATACTAATTTTGTCAAATGGCCCCAAAAATATTATAAATAACTACATAATTATTGCAAAGTATAGACAGAGAATTGACGACGAAAATTGCGCTAAAGTTGCGCTACTTTGCGCAACACTTGCGCAACTTTGCGCAACCAACAAAGGCACAGCATATCCTAGTATTTGCTAAATTAGTGTAAAATTATTGTGCCTTTGAATTGTGAAGCTTATCTATTGGAATATACAGGTCCAGTTTCAGAGGTTATAGATAAAGTTCTAGATAGCTATCTGACGGATAGTGCTATAGAAATGTTTTTAATTTTGACTACTTATCTATGGCATTATCCGTCAGATAGCTATCTAGAAGTTTATCTGGAACCTCAGAAACTGACCCACAGTGTTTTACACAACACTGACTGATTAGAATTTCGGTAAAAATTGTACTTAAAAATTACTATTACTTTGGTATATTTTGAGTACTTTTTTGTGTAAAAAAACTCAATATATGAACTTAAGGGTTTTTCTAAGTCATGCGTTCTAAATTGCTTCAATATAATTCTAAAATGACCAGAAAATAAATAATTCGTACTTAAAAAAAGATTTTGAAATTACTTAAAAGTCGACTGAAATAATTATTTAAAAAACATGAGATAAATAAACGAAAATTATTTATTTATTTATTTATTTATAAGGAAGACTAACAGCTATAACAATAGATAAAATTACATGAAATTGCAACATACAGCCAATTACAAGTCTTCACTGATACACTGCATAATAAGTTTGACAGATGAAAATAGCAATAACGTTTAACTTCTAACAATATCTATTACAATATATATAAATCTTTGACTACCCTAACAGTTAACGAAAAAATCTCGGCTTAGCAACCTTTTCACTGATACCAAGTTTGCGTTAAAAATATCAATGTCGTGTGTTTTGCAAATCATATTTAAGGTCTTACTTGCTCGCCATAAGAAAGTGTTTTGACTTCGAAATATTATCATGCAAAAATAACTTTTAATTGTCAATAAAATCAAAAAGTAACAAATCTGACCTTAGATATTACCACAATAAAGGGCAAAAATAATATCAAAGTAAATAAGACATGTATGGACAAAGCGGCCAGTTTCACAGGTTCTGGATAGCTACCTGACAGATCATGCAACAGAAAATTAGTCAAAATTAAAGACATTTCCATGGCACTATCTGTCAGATATCTAGAAGTTTATCTGGGACTTGTAAAACTTGACGTTAATATACTGGATTTGACCATCGTTAAATAATCTTCAATATATTATATTATCGAAATAAGCATATGATTTTAATATTGAAATAAATATGGCACGATAAATTGGTGGGTCTCGACTGTTATTTGAACATCTTTGGCAGTCGTTACGGGTAGTCAGAAGCCAGAAATTCTGACAACCAGTCTCACCAATGGGTATCGGGTTGTCCGGGTAACTGGGTTGAGGAGATCAGACAGGCAGTCGCTCCATGTGGCACACTGGTACTCAGCTGCATACAGTTAGACTGGCAGCCGATCCCGTAGTTGGGAAAAGGCTAGGCAGATGATATGTAGCAAGTAAATCTTATATTTATTTCGGTAATATAATATTAGAGATAACTGAAATTGACTGAAAATTAATTCATTTTATTTTCAATGAATAATTTTGCAAATTCAGTTATTTTTAAGGTGCATTCGACCACTAGAAGCGGGGAATTAAAATATAAAATGGTTTTTTCATGTCTTACCTAAGTTAACATTCAATATGAGGCGTGATCTTATGATGGGCGGTTATAATATCCCACAAAGTAATTTCTGATGTCCTTGTTTAACTCCGAAACTTCTTACAATTCAAATGTAACTGTCGAAAGTATGATATTTCGCAATAAAAAGTTTTTTACTTCTAGTGGTCGCATTCACCTTAATGAAATAAAGAAATATAATGGCATCTTGTACAAAATGGTTTTATTTTATATTTTGAAAAACTGTAAATAGTCACTTTGTGATAAAAAATGATTTTATGTATATTGTTTTTTTTTATGTAACATTTTTTTATCTATATTTTTAAAGATTGTTTTTTTTTGTAATAAATAATAATTATGGATAATAAATAAAAACATTGTTTCGAATTTTTGACTTTTATTTTTTAACATTTAGATTTTCTTGATTTTACCTTAAAAGTTAGAATTATCTTGAAAATACAAATACAATAATTTTTAGAAGAAAAAAAAATACAATACATTTCGTAATTTACATTTGCTTAAAAAATATGAAATAATTATATTTATAAAGACAAATAAATAAAGTAAAATAATTAGCTTCCGCCTACGCTAGCGGTTTCACCTGTATCCCTTAGGACCTACCCCGCGCACCTGGATAAAAAATAGCCTTTAGCCTTCCTCGATAAATGGGCTATCTAACGAAATATTTTGCCAAATCGGACCAGTAGTTCCTAAGATTAGCGCAAGCAAACAAACTCTTCAGCTTTATAATATTAGTATAGACAAGATTTTTCATTCATAAATACATAATCATAGTACAGACAACAGCAGGTCAACGTATACGAATCTGTCAAATTTCACCAATCAAATATTAACCTACCGCCATTACGATAAGGTTGAAAATATATTGCAGAAATTTGACAGATTGTGGTAACTTGATGTGCTGCCGTCTGTACAAAGCTTTTCTCGAATTAAAATTGATCATATAGATACACAATTGGATCACTAAACAGACTAAATAACATTATTATAGTTAGACAAACAATTTTTCGCACAATACTTTATACATCTATTTAAACTAGCTTCTGCCAGCGGTTTCACCCGCGTCCGGTGGGAACTACTCAACGCACCCGGATAAAAAGTAGCCTATAGCCTTCCTCGATAAATGGACTGTCTAACACTGAAAGAATTTTTCAAATCGGACTAGTAGTTTTTGAGATTAGCGCGTTTAAACAAGCAAACTCTTCAGCTTTATAATATTAGTATAGATTAGCTTCAGCCCGTGACTTCACTCGCTGCCTAAGGGAACTCCTTCCAGCACGCGGATAAAAAGTATTCATTTGTTAAATAGCAATCTATATTTGGACAAACATACAGTTTTTTTATAAATATATTAAATATGATACATAGTTAATAAACATTGACTTATGACTCTCATGTATCGCTCCCATACGCTTTTCAGGTCTGCTTCCCTGAAAAAATAATATTAAAATGTAAGTAAATAAGCCCGCTACTACCTTCAGGGTTAATTGATATCCATTTCTGCAAAATTTCATCTCAATCGGTTCAGCAATTTTACTGTGTAAGCCAGACAAACTAAGGACCAGTTTCATAGGTTCCAGATAAAGATATAAATATCTATCTGACAGATAATGTCATAGAAAAGTAGTCAAAATTAAAAACATTTCTAGATAGATAGATCTATCTAGAACTTTATCTTATTTTTTAGCTAGTAATTAATAACTATTATTTATATACTGCCTCGTTGGTCTAGTGGTCGCATAGCGCGACTGCCGTGCCACGGGTCTCGGGTTTGATTCCCGGGTCAGGCCGAAATCGCTTTGTGGGTTTTAGAAACTTTCACAAAAAGCAGCCTGGAGTTTGGAAGTTGGCGGTGTTACATCCCCGTGCCTGGGAGGGCACGTAAAGCCGTCGTCCTCGAGTGTTACTCAGTACCTAGCAGTCGTAGTTATAAATCCACGTCAGAGGCCGTCAGGCGGATTTGAGAAAACTCTGACACTAGGGCTTGTCAGGTGATTAAACCTGCAGCTCACTCGATAAGAAGAAGATTTATATACAAGCTTCTGCCAGCGGTTTCACCCGCTTCCCAGGGGAACTACTTCACATACTTACCTGGGTAAAAAAGTAGCCTATATGCCATCCATATATAATCTATAGGTATTACTGCCAAGTTTCATCAAAATCTGTCCAGCATTTTTCGCGTGAAAGAGTAACAAACATACATACATCCTCACAAACATTCGCATTTATAATATTAGTAGAAAATATGATAAATAAGGCTATATTTACCTCAAGACATCCATCTGTAGTGCACATTGTTCGTACGCGCACAAGAATTGCGCAAGATCTGTTTTAGGCCACGAACCTAATCTTAGAGGCTCAACACATCTGAAAATATATAAAGAATATTGTTAACATAGATTTTTAGTTATCTATACTAATATTATAAAGCTGAAGAGTTTGTTTGTTTGTTTGAACGCGCTAATCTCAAGAACTACTGGTCCGATTTGAAAAATTCTTTCAGTGTTAGATAGCCCATTTATCGAGGAAGGTTATAGGCTACTTTTTATCCGGGTGCGCGCAGTAGTTTCCACGGGAAAGCGGGTGAAACCGCTGGCGGAAGCTAGTAAATTATAAAATAAATAATCTGTAAATCAAAGAAGAATTTTATTTTATCTATATTCTTCTTATCTCACTCGCTGCAGGTTTAATCACCTAACAAGCCCTAGTGTCAGAGTTTTCTCTAAGGTTTTCTCAAATCCGCCTGACGGCCTCTGACGTGGATTTATATACGACTGCTACTGAGTAGCATTCGAGGACGCCGGCTTTACGTGCCCTCCCGGGCAAGGGGGTATAACAACGACTACTTAAACACTCCGTCTCTACTTAGTCTAGTGATTTTTTTAGGGTTCCGTAGCCGAATGGCAAAAAACGGAACCCTTATAGATTCGTCATGTCTGTCTGTTTGTCCGTCTGTCTGTCTGTCCGTCCGTCCGTATGTCACAGCCACTTTATTCCGAAACTATTAGGACTACACAGTTAAAACTTGGTAGGTAGATGTATTATATTAACCGCTTTACGATTTTCGTACAAAAATAAAAAAATAATAATATTAGGGGGGGCTCCCCATACATGAAACTGAAACTAAAATTATTTTTTTTCATCAAACCTATACGTGTGGGGTGTCTATAGATAGGTCTTAAAAAATGGTACCGAGGTTTCTAAAACCATTTTTTCCTAAAGTCAATCATTTTAGAGTAAGACACTCCCAAAGTGCCAAAATGTGTGTCCCCCCCCTGTAATTCTTAAACTACCAAAGTGAAAAATCTGAAAAAAATATATGTTATAGATCTCAATAAAAACTACCAACCAAAATTGGTTTGAACAAGATACGGTCAGTGGTTTTTGAGATATAGCACTTTTTCAGTAACCGCAAATTATAACTTTGTTTTGGCAAATTTTAGGTAATAAGTACGTTTATTTTTCCTAGATTATGGAACGGAACCCTTCATGTGCGAGTCCGACTCGCACTTGGCCGGTTTTTTAATAATAGACAGGAATATAATAGGAGTTCTTGGCTAAGTAACAGCTGTACTGAACCAGGCTAATCTTGAGGTTAAGCAACGCTTGCCGAGGATGGTCCGAGGATGGGTGTCATGACGAGCATGATCTTGTCAGGACGAGTTCCTTCATGTCCCCGGCTGTCATTTGAACATCTTTGGCAATCGTTACGGGTAGTCAGAAGCCAGAAAGTCTGACAACCAGTCTACTACTACTACCAAGGTGAATCGTGTTACCCGAGTAACTGTGTTGTGGAGATCAGACAGGCAGTCGCCCCATGTGGCACACTGGTACTCAGCTGCATACAGTTACACTGGAAGCCGACACCAACATAGGGAAAAAGGCTAGGCAGACGATGAAAATATAGTTAAAAATATTATTTACCTTTCAAGTAGATCTATGAAGAGAGATCGTAATTCTCTTCCGCGATGCAAATTACAAGCCAAGCCGACGAGCGCGCGAGTATAAAGTCTGAAAATAGAAAAATAATTATCAACATCGGATCATAAACAACACATAAAATATACGAAGTCAATTGAGAACCTCTCTTTTTGGGAGGTCGGTTAAAAAATAAAGGGAATGTAAAAACCGGCCAAGTACGAGTTGGACTCGTATTTATATTATGGTGTATTATGGGGACCCCCTTTAATATTTTGATTTTTTTATTTTAGTATTGTTTGTTATAGCGGCAACGGAATACATCATTTGTGAAAATTTCAGCTTTCTAACTATAATGGTTTATGAGACAAAGCCTGGAAACAGACAGACAGCGGAGGCTTAGCAATAGGGTCCCGTTTTACTTTTTGGGTACGGAACCCTAAAAAGCGAGATTCCCCCGGTGTGCGGCACTGTGACGCACACAAATGTATCTCGTGGTGTACTCGCTCTAGCAAACAGTAACACATTGCGTGCGAACATTTGTAACATGTCCGCGATACTGAAACCTTTGTGCGCGAACACGTGCTAGCTGTGGACTCGCGACGTAGCGTAGAGCTATCTCAATCTGTAAAATGTCTTCAATAGATTTTCAACCTCATCACAATAGTGGAAGGTTAATGTTCGATTGGTAAAAAATTTCATATTCGGCTAGCTTGCTGGCGTCGGTAGACACTTACCTAAAATTTAGTTCCAATTCTTGGTAGGATTTCTCCAACAGTTTTGGTCTGAGACGCATGCAGATTAAACTGGAAAAAAAAACAATTTATAATTTTACTCCAATCGTAGGCCCAGAATAGTTTGGAAAAGGCTGGGTAAATTATTCAATATTTATAAAATGTTCAAGCAGTATATTTTTACACTGATTTTCAGAGACTTTATATTCAGTAAAATTAAAAAAAAAAACGTAAACTTCAGGGATTTTTTGGAAATAAAAAAGCATACAATTATATATTTTTTATAAATAATATTAAAGTTATATTTAAAAATGCATCAAACATGTAATTTATTTACAAATTTATGATTATTAGGGCCAGTTTCAGACATCGTAGATAAAGTTCTAGATAGCTATCTGACAGATAATGCCTGCAGAAATGTTTTTAATGTTTGACTACTTTCCTATTGCAGCCTGCAGACTTTGATTATTTAAATCAAAGTCCTGACTCATTCACTGACTCATCAACGCAGGGCCCAAACCCGTGAACCTATAAAGCTGAAATTTTGCACAGAGGTTCATCTTAAGACTCTCACGCGAGATAAGAAAGGATTTCCCGAAATTCCCACGGGAACGGAAAAAAACGGGATTTTAAGAAGTTAGTCTCCTAATATACTCACTGTTTATGTTCCTTTTCCTTGTCCAACAAAATGCGTAGTTCCCTGAGTTCCAGCAGGAATTCCCTGTCCATCTCCGTGTCATAGTACTCCGGGCCGGTGCAGCTGTACGTCCAACTGCCCATTATAGCCTGCAATACAGGGTAACGGGTAAATTGTAGGGTAATATGTAAATTGTGGGGTAATATTGGAAGTAAGGGTAATATTGGAAGTTAGGATAATAGTAGGAGATAGGGTAATATTGGGCTGCCGGGGCTGCGGGATTGTTCGAAAGAGTACCGCGGCCCTGGCACACAAAGGGCTCCCGCAGGAACACGGTGGGTTTTAGTCAGTAAAAGTCTGACACTCCCTCACGCTGTCACCCACAGCGGGAGGGGTCATTTTAAAAATAACAAAAGATTAGTAAAAGTAAGTAGTGGTTAACTGCGGAAATCAATATTCTGTCTATCTCTGGATTTGCTTACTAGTGATAGAATTTTAACATTAGCCCCATACAAGTAATGTAAAATCCCTATCTCTGATAAGCAAATCCAGAGTTAGATAGGTTATTGGGAACGGCCGTAAGTCAAAGCCGTACAGATCAATCGATCTTAAGGTTAAGCAACGCTTGGCGCGGTCTGTCCGTGGATGGCTATCCTGTAATGACGAGTTCTTCTGTGTTTCGGAAGGCACGTTGAATTGGTCCCGGCTGTCATCGTAATCAGGAGACAGAAAGTCTGACAACCAGTCTTACCAAGGGGTACAGAATTGCCCGGGTAACTGAGATCTGGAGGTCAGTGGGTTCATGTGGCACACTGGTACCCAACTCCATCCGGTTAGACTGGAAGCCGAGTCCAACGTACTTGGGAAAAGGCTAGGCAGATGACGAATATTGGAAGTTCGATCAAAGAAACGAAGGATGGATTGCGTGAAAGTCGCTATGGCTAGGAAGAATGTTACTAGTGAGATGACGGCAGATAGAAGAGAATGGAAGAAGAAAACATCCTGCGCTGACCCCAAATAAATTGTGATAAGGGCAGGGTGATGATAATGAAAATAATATATTAGCTAAGCATCATCATCATCTGCCTAGCCTTTTCCCAACTATGTTGGAGTCGGCTTGAACCAGTGTTTTACATGGAGCGTGATCTCACAATCCAGTACCCAGGCAACTGCACCTTGTTTTAGACTGGTTGTCAGACTTTCTTACCCGGAACGACTGCCAAAGACGACAAATGACAGCCGCGACCCACTGCTTATCGTGCCTTCCGAAACACGGAACAACTCGTCATAACAAGACGGTCACCCATCTACGGACTGACCGCGCCAAGCGTTGCTTAACCTTATGATCGATCGATTCGCGCGGCTTTGACTTAGCCACGAGCTCTTCTCTCTATACATTACCTGAGCACAATGATAGAAATCATTGAAAGACAGATACTGCAGCTTCCTCTTAGCTGTCTCAAAGCGCATGCAAGCTATGAACACCACTGCACCATACTTTCTGTAAAAATAACAACAAAAATTTTAAAATACAAGCTGTTGTTTTGCATCCTGGTCAAATTCAAGGACGTAGTTATGCTAATGATTCTCGACCCAAATCAACAATAAGAAGAGTAAGTTTTTTTTATTATTATTTATTTACCGAAATCCGTCAGTGTATACTAGCCGTATCTGAATGTGTTAGTAGCCTTATAACCGTAGATAAAGGGTCATGGCACATTGTACCGGCACGGTCAGGGCACAGCAAATAACGTGTCATTTAAATTTGAACATTAAATCGTATGACGTATGATATATTTCATAACGTCAATACAAAAAAAGCCAACGGCGAGGTGTCAGCGGCGGGTTCCTATCTAACAACTCACGTTGTTATGAAATATATCATACGTCATACAATTTAAATGACACGTTATTTGCTGTGCCGTGACCGTGCCGGTACAATGTGCCATGATCAATAGTCAATCCGTTCTTAAGTCCGTGTTGTTTGCATTTGTGTCAAAGCGCAGCGCGGTTATAAGGCTAGTAACACATTTAAATACGGCTAGTTAGTATACACTGACGGATTTCGGTAAATAAATAATAATAAAAAAAACTTACTCATTTTATTGTTGACTAGCTTCTGCCAGCTTTGATTTGGGTCGCGAATCATAAGCACAACTACGTCCTTGAATTTGTCCAGGATGCAAATCAAAAGCTTGTATATTTCCTACCCTAGTCATTTAAGTTTTAGTTACCCTAGTGTTTCAGTACCGTAACCGTCATTCAATACATATAAATCAGCAAAACCAACAGCTGTCAAGTGCACAAAAGATTCTGTGGCACTATAACATTATTTTTCCGACATTTTTTTTGCATTAATTGCCACTTATTTGTACTAATAGCAACTGCCAACAGCACCAGCGGTCAGCCTTAACTAATTTCATGGCCTGGCCGTTTCTTGGTGCAGTTGACAACTGCTGTGACATTTGCATTCAGCAAAACCGACAGCTGTCAAGTGCACAACACTCACTTGGCCAGCGGTTCACTCAGCAGGAAGGTGGTGCGTATGTTAGCTACGACGTTCCCCGGCATCTCTTCCACCGCCTTGAACACGCGGCGCACGTTGTCGAACTGCCGCCGGCAGCACCGCAGTGGGGCGCCTGAACGTTCCGCCACCTGGACGGTGAGGGAAATGGGGTGTATACTTATTAGGTTACTGGCTTCCGCCAGCGGTTTCACCCGCATCTCAGTGGCGGCGCTAGACCGAATTTGTACGTCGGCGAAATTAAGTTCGCGAGGCCCCGCTTTGGTGGTGGGGGGGGGGGTTACCAATTTATAATTAAATTTTTCTGCGAGGCCCCCTCAGGCGCGAGGCCGTCGGCGGTCGCCGACGTCGCCGACGCCTAGCGCCGCCACTGCCGCATCTTGTGGGAATTATTCCATTCATCCGGATAAAAAGTAGCTTATAGTCTTCCTCGTTCCTCTTTCTTCTATCTAACACTGAAATAATTTTTCAAATTGGACCAATAGTTTTTGAGATTAGCGCGTTCAAACAAACTCTTCAGCTTTATAAGATTAGTATAAATAAGTAGGCACTTAACAAAACTATTTATTCAAAGAGTTTTTATTTACATACATATATTTACTACAACCTTATTCTATTACAAAAAAAAAACTTAAGCTAAGAGCTATTAAAAAAGCGCATCAAAAAATTGATCCTCATCACTGTCAACCGGTAGTGTTCAAAGTAGTTTATTCAAATTAGGCTGAAAAACAGCACTTTTCGAACGTCAAAATTACATGAGACAGAAAAAAACCGGCCAAGTGCGAGTCGGACTCGCGCGCGAAGGGTTCCGTACCAAGCTGTAGTTCCACGCTTGAGTAACAGATGGCTTGTATTCAAATTGCACTGTCTTTATAATTTATTGTATGGGGACCCCCCTTAATATATAACTTTTTTTTATTTTCAGTATTTGTTGTTATAGCGGCAACGAAAATACATCATTTGTGAAAATTTCAGCTTTCTAGCTATCTATCAACGGTATAGACGCCGGGACTCCACCAAACGGAGACGAGACGAGCGGAGAGGAAGATGTTTTTAAACAACCAATAGAATTGATTATTGACACGTCTCCTCTCCGCTCAGCCTTCAGTGGAGATCGCTGTCGGATGTGTGTAATATTTGTATGTCGCCGATGAGAACGGACGAGTGAGCTGTGCGCGACGACGCGCAGTGGAGACGGAGAGATGTGAGCGGCAGTGCAGTTGAGCTGATGTCACCCTCCCCCTCTCGCCCGCTAGCAACCGCCAGAACCGCGCGCGCCGCGTTCCGGGCATCTTGCTAGTACCGTGCGCTGAAAAAAACAATCTCTTCTGCACAGCACACAGCACACCCACACATCTCGCTTTGGTGGAGTCCGCGAGCTGAAAAACATCTCTTCTCGCACAGCACACAGCACACCGCACACATCTCTCTTTGGTTGGAGTCCCGGCCATGAGATACAGCAGTTGAGACAGACAGCAGACAAACGAAGTCTTAGTAATAGGGTTCCTTTTTACCTTTGGTAGGAAACGGGGTAAAAAAAGTTAGAAGTAATAATTTATAAGTACTCATCAAATCTTTCCTGTGTCTGAGATAATTTTCTGCGAAGTAGCCTCTTGATCACTGCATCATCCAAATCAAGTACCTGCAACGATAATAATAAAAGATTAACCAGAACTTTTGCTTTAACTATATCGATATAACTAATATTATAAGCTGAAGAGTTTGTTTGTTTGAACGCGCTATCTTCAGGGAAATGACTGTGGGTCCGATTTGGAAAAATTCTTCAGTGTTTATGATAGCCCATTTATCGAGGAAGTCTATTAGGGCTACTTTTTTATCCGGTGTCTGTGCGTGGAGTAGACCCCACGGGACGCGGGTGAAACCGCTAGCAGAAGCTAATGTAATCTATCACTAATATTATAAAGAGGAAACTTTGTTGTTGTTGTTTTGGTTGTAAATGAATATGCTCAAAAACTACTGGACCCGATTTAAAAATCTTCACCATTCGAAAGCTACATTATCCACGAGTGACATAGGCTATTTTATCCGGGACGGGCCAGTACATTCCCACGGGATGCGAGTGAAACCGCGGGGGGAAAACGGCTAGATATAATATATTGTATTTGACTTACTTCTCAATGAGCATCTGTTTCGGAAGCCTCGTCGATACTGGGAATATCATTTGTTCTGATAATTCGATTGGGCACCGTCAGCAAACGCCTCCAGAAGGGCAAACGTCCTGGAAGACAAAACATTGAATAATTCATTAGATAAATGGCCAAATACTGAGAGCCATTTTAACTAGCTACTGTTCAAAACAAATTTACCTCTTTCACACCTTATTAGATTTTTCTTTTTTTCTCCAGCTGTATTTATAACATACAAATAATTTGCAAAGATACCCATTTAATGCTTAAAAATATTAGGGCCAGTTTCAGACATCAAAATAAGAGAAAAATAGTCAAATTCTAT
>NWSH02000305.1:2183236-2195784 GCA_002382865.2 Heliothis virescens | reverse complement strand
TCGACGTATATCCGGAAGGAGGTGATAGAAGGGCCCAAGAGCAACAAATTAAGCCACTCTTATCTCTGAGCAAAGTTGTTTCCGAGATTTTCGCAATTTTTGTTTTGTATGTGTCTTACTAATATGCGCCCATAACCAAATCGTCCATGTATAAAATTCGACGCTACCAAATGCAATACTGTTAGTTTTCGACATCGTTAAGCTGTTCTGTGAGGCAGAAAAGTGCGTAAGCTTGAGAGGATTAGTCAGAAGGTTTTCAAATGGTGTAATAATGGCCAAAAAGGTCTAAGCTTGAATGTCGAATTTTGGGTAAATTTCCAAAAATCCAAAAATTGCCAATGTCTCGGAAACCAACTGAACTTTGCTCAGAGGTAAGAGTGGCTTAATTTGTTGCTCTTGGGCCCTTCTATCACCTCCTCCCGGATATACGTCGAATTACAAGTAACCCTGTATAGTAAACACGCCTAGGACAACATATTACCGACGCGGAAGGGCGCTTCCGTTGCTAAGCGCGGTATAGGCTACATTTTATCTGGGTTATGGGAGTATACATATTTCCCGTATGCGGGCGGGAACTTGTCTATCCTACTTCCTACAAGTATTATAAATGCGAAACTTTGCNCCCGGATATACGTCGAATTACAAGTAACCTTGTATATGTATAAGCATTTGCTGTGACACAGGTGCACTCACTATTCCCTCACTCTCATAGCGCGATGGGATGATTAACCCTTATATGAGAATAGCTGCCGTGGTCGACAATCGGCTAGGACGCCACCAGCATGTATAAATTGAGATGCTTGAATAAAATACTCAAAATTTAATAATGCGACGAGGTGCGGCGTGTACTATTCTCTAGTATGTCTACCTGTAGAATACCACTTATCTCTATGCCCAATTAAGTTTTATTTGGTTCAGCCGTTTGAGTGCAAACACAGTGTTACTTTGGCAATTATAATATTACTAGATTCCTCCCGCGGTTTCACCCGCTTCCTGAAGGAACTTCTACCCTCACCCGGATAAAACATAGCCTATATGTTATTCTGATGTATAAACTATATAACTGCCAAGTTTCAGCAAAATCCCTAAGAAGTAACAGACCTACATTATAAACATAAGTCATCACAAACTTCCTCATTTATAATATAAGCAGGATTGAGATTATTATATTTTCCTTCCAAACATTTATCTCCACATATACTAAAATATATTTTTTCACATTACAGAGAAGAAAAAAGCAAAAAGAAGAAAAAGAAAAAATCATCAGAATCTCCTACAAAGAAATTACTCAAATGTGAGTCATGCGAATACACTACTACATACAAAAACTGCATGGACTTCCACGTAATGGGGCATAACAAATTAAAACCATTTTGCTGTGAGATATGCGACTATGACACTAAATACCCAACGTCATTACAAAGGCATATGACAATACAGCATAATCTAAAAATCAAAGCGAGCGGAGGCAAACTAGATGAATTCTTCTGCGATGAATGCACTTACAAAACATATTTCAAATGGAATTTAAAAGCTCATAAACGCAAGCATAAAGAAGATAAACAGTATAAATGTGAACATTGTGAATATGAGACCGCTTACAGACATAACTTTATGAAACATAGACGAGTACATAATAAACAAGAAGTAATATTCAAGTGTGATAAGTGTCCGTTTGTCACTAAATTTGAAGGACACATCTCCAGGCATTTAGCTAAAATTCACAACGAAGTATCAGAGAAGGCGAATAAATGTGACGTCTGTGACTTTTCTACTAAAGTTAAATGGAGATTGAATGTACATAAACGTAGAAGCATGCAGGCTAACAAAATTAAGTGTACGTATTGTGATTTTGAAACTATCTACATGTGTGAGTCAAAGAAACACAAGTTGAAACATTATTCTGAAGTTCAAATGCCTAGTACGGAACAGAGTAAAAAGCCTGAAAATAAGCCCGAAGTATCTACAGAATTACCGGACACCGAGGAAGCAAGTCAATTGAGTCAGGATGATTCACCGGTGTTTGATAAAAATATCTTCTTGATTGATACTAAGAATGAGGTGGAATGGCACAGTATTAAGGTTATAGAATCAAAATCTAAAGACCGTCCATTCCAATGTACCAGTTGTAAATATACATCAAGATTCAAAGCATCCGTGCAACGGCATTTTCAACGACACCACACCGGCAGTCAGAACCGACCATACAAATGCTGTAACTGTGACTTTTCAACTAAAACGAAGGATCAAATCGGTTTGCATAACAAACGCAGTCAGTCAGAACAAGCTTTGCAGTGCACCGAGTGTCCTTTCAAAACATTTTTCAAATGCCAATTTGTCATGCATCAGAAGAACCACTACGCACATAAATGTACCGAATGCAACTACACATGCAGGCACAAATATGAGATACAGAAACATATTTATACTATACACATGGGCAACGGTTTAAAATGTAGGTTCTGTGACTATAAAGCGACGAGGAAAGAAAGTTTGCTTTGCCATGAAACAATTCACACTGGTAATAAGCCATTTAAATGTGAATTATGTGATTATAAATCTGTAAGAAAAACTCTATTGGATAATCATATGAAGCGGTATCATAATGAAGTTAGAAAGGCACCGGTGATCGTAGACGATAGCAAGATTCAATCGTTGAAGATTAATGTTGGTGACCAGTTGAGCGATGAATTAATACAAACTATAAGAGAACAGAATTTGACCATCGATGATCTCTTGCAAGCGCAGACATTGCAAGAATTTACTTCAGTGATTAATCCTAATGATGAAGTTGTTTAGTCTAAGTCTCTCTAAACTGCCTCTTTGTTACATTTGTACAGACGACAGCAGGTCAACCTATACGAAGCTGTCAAATTTTACCAATAGAACATTAACGTTCCGCTATTGTGATAACGTTGAAAATCTAGAAATTTGACAGATTGTGGTAGGTTGATTTGCTGTCGTCTGTACGTTTAGATTGAAACTTCTAGTAGGATCTAAAATAGTTGTTAAGTGTGAATCTCAAGAGTGAAACCGCGGGAAACGGTTAGTTTATTTGAAGTATTTTAAAAGAAGTTGAATATCTAAGTAAATATGATCAGCTCAAACCTTCCCTATTTGGGAAGAGGCCTTTAAAATAGGCTTATATTTATGAAAGAACGGAAAATCCTAATGTCATATTATTATGCCAAAAATTGTGTAAAAAATGCAAGATATTCTTCCAGTATAAAGGTCATGGCACACATGAACGGCACAGCACGGTAGCTCCAACCCAGCGAGTCAAAATCAAAATGCATTTATTCAAAGCAGGCTGAAAACAGCACTTTTCGAACGTCAAAATTACATGAGACAGCCCCAAAAACGCCCGTCCTTCACCACTTCCTATGTGTTTTTGCTGGGAAGAAGTGGCGGAACAAACTCCCCAGCAACACATCGTAAATCGTCATTTAAATTTGACTCAAATCGTATCTCATATAAAACATTTTATAACGACAATATAAAAAAGTCAACGGCGGGGTGACAGCGAGCTGCTACTACACAGGGTCAACTCTTCAAAAACATCCTGAAAAAGAAATACAGGAATAGCCTTAATATTTGTTTTTTTTACTGATTTTTTCTTAATTTAATTTCTTATTTTTGACCTGTAAAAATATTTACCCGCATTCTGAAGTCAAAAAGTTGGTAAATGACCCTAGCGGCCTCGTCGGTATAGTTGTCGCATAGCCGACTGCTGTGCACGAGGTCTCGATTTCGATTCCCCCGTCGGGCCGAAATCGCTTTGTGAGTTTTAGAAACTTTCACAAATAACCCAGAGTTGGAAGTTGGTGATTGACACACCCGTGCATCGTGTCGCACGTTGCAGTCGGTCCTGCTTGTAATCTCTGGTCTCCCGGTGGAGTCGGAGTGCCGTCCCATCGCGCTATGCTCGTGAGGGAATAGGGAGTGCACCTGTGTCACAGCTAATGTGTAGCCACTATAATATGTCCTGCGCAGCTGGCTGATCTTATATGAGAATAGCCGCCGTGCCTGACAATGGGCCTTGGACACTGTTATAAATGACCCTGTCCATACCCCTGTTCCATTTGATCCATACTTCGAGGGACAACCTGTATATTTAAACTGTGGCTGTGCTGTACCGTGACACAGTTTAAATATATTATGTAGAACAGTTGGGAAGCTACCTACTAAAGTTCATAAAGTCATACACACACACGCATACGCATTGACGAGCATTTATGTGCCTTTACCAGTGCTGTCAGTACTGACTGTCGCGTTAAGAGCTACCGCGCCAGCATGCATTTGACCAAATTAGGAACAAAAGTTCGACAGACATTTAAATCAGTACTACCAAATGACAACCCTACGGCTTCGATGGTGCTTACGTCATCATTTGACAACAAGACTTGGCTTCATTACTGGTACATCTTTATTTTGTGGCCGTGCTGTGCCGCTCATGTGTGACAAGACCTTAAGTCTATCTCTTATTCGCATTGTATTTGGGATCGCTATAATAATGTCTGTTCCTTTTAAATAATATATAGTTTATATATTGATAGAAATGCTATGATTTAATTGATTATTATATAAATATAAGTCGATATGTAATAAATATTCCTTTCTTTATATCGATTATGATTGTTTCATTTCTGAGTCTTCATTCCTTAAAGCAGCTAATAAAAAAAAAAATATCTTTGAAAATTATACAGGCTGATCAAAGCCGAACAAGGTAAAAAGTTTGAATTATACAAAAATGAACAGATTAACTAAATAAAATATAAATAGAAAGTGCTGTTTGTATAATTTTTTTTTTTGTGGCAACATTATAAAAACACGAGTTTGTTTTTATATCCTAAAAACCGGCCAAGTGCGAGTTGGACTCGCGCACGAAGGGTTCCGTACCATTATCTATGAAAAAAGTACAATAGGCAAGTGTGAGTTACTTAAGTTGCATATTATTTCTAATAGATGGCGCTACTAGTATACAATTTTGCAATTAATTAATATAAATAAATCAACAGCCTTAATAATATATTTTTTTTAATTTTTAGTATTTGTTGTTATAGCGGCAACAGATATACATCATTTGTGAAAATTTCAGCATTCTAGCTATCACGGTTAATGAGATACAGCCTGGAGACAGACAGACAGACAACGAAGTCTTAGTAATAGGGTTCCTTTTTACCTTTTGGGTACGGAACCCTAAAAACCGGGGAAATAAATTCATAGCCGCAACCCGCAGACACAGTAAACAGAAATTGGTATCAAAACTTTTGACTTTAAATTGACACAAGACCTCAGGCTTGGTTTCATTTTTTCGTCCGTTCACAACTTCCTTACAATGGCTTATCTAATTGACATGAATCCTGAAGGATACTGATGTGCAGTAATTTAGGAGAAAAATCAAATAAAACGCAGACACAAGGACAATTACCTTTTATTAAAGTTCATTGTGCATTCGGTAGATATAAAATAAATGGCAAATTAACATTTCAATGAGGCGTGCGAGAGGCATCGGGCCTAGAACATACATGTTTTATATATATATAATATATATACTTTATATTTATATATAATATGAACCGTAAAGGCAGCAACAGCCTTCATACACTCCCAGCCCCTTGCGAAGCACATTTCTCTTTATATACTCAATATATCGTAATACTTAATCTATTTATATTTTAATAATATAATTATACGCTGCAGTAACTAAGCGGCGAGACTAGAATCGAATGGCGATGGCGTCTACTTAAATATATATGTATATTTGTATGTATATACGTTTGTATAAGTCACCGTTATATTATAAATACTGTTAGATTAAAATCTCTCTCGCGAGATTACAAACTGTCGGAATATTGTGAATGAAGGCTGTCCCTGATTGCTCGGCCTTACAATATACCATTCTGTGTCCACCAATCAGGGACAGCCGTCGGAAAGTTCACAATTTGACAATCGTGAGATTGTAAGCTGTTTGGTGCGGGGTTCACAATATGTCGTCAGTTTGCAATCTCGCGAGACATATTATAATCTAACGGTATTTATAATCTTACGGTGACATATATACCTTTGTATATACACTGGTATCACTATAATATTGTTTACTCTGGCAACACTGACGTGGAATTAATTATATACGTTTAATTATATGTTAAGATATGTTTCTCTCTCTCTTGTATGTAGGGCGATAGAGACAGAAGTCATTATGAAATGTATGACAATCGCTGCGTCATGTAGGACGCATGCTATCGTCATATGACGATTGCTTGTATCTTAAGTATCAACAATCAAAAATCAAGTATCACATGGAAATGTAAACGGTTTCTGATTGTTTCAACGCAAGCTGCAACGAATCGTCAAATGAAGACAGCGTGCGTATTACATGCGTACACAGACAAAGCCTTACAGCGATATGCTACACTTTTCAATTACAGAAATAATCAAAAAATTACAAGCAAACTTATGGCAAAAAAAAATATTTTTAGTGTCAATATTGCCATATAAAAGTATACAATATTATGGTAACACTGGCAAGTCATGTCAAGTTTAAAACTAAACGAACGCCCGGTTTAATAGTTTTTTCAACTGTTACTATCAATTTATGTCCGATTCCTATATAAAACAATATTACCAGTTTCATAAGTCCAGCTAAAGTTCTAGATAACTAACTGACAGATACTGTCATAGAATTGTTTGTTATTTTAACTACTTTTCTATGACATTATCTGGAACATATGAAATTGGCTGTAATTTCGCTAACGGCTGGTAGGCTTTGACATAAGTCTTATAGAAAATCGTCAAAAGTTACCGTCCGTAAGCAAAATTAATATTCTTTTGACTATAGGAACCGGGAATTAGTGTATAGTAAGACGCCAGCAGCTCAACCTACCCGGATCTGTCTAACACCAATCGAACATTAACCTTCCACTATTGTGATAAGGTTGAAAATCTTGCAGACATTTGACAGATTGTGGTAACTTAATGTGCTGTCGTCTGTACATACACCATTGAGTTTAAAAAACTAATATTTTTCCTTCTCAGAACTTTTTAATATACAGGGTGATTTTGAAAGCGATATTACTTTATTCAGGATATACAGGAGGGTTCATATTCGATCATTTTTGTCTGAGAAACATCTATAGTATTTTTGATAATTTTCAAAATAATGATATTTCAATTTTTCTTTGAACATTGAAAAGTTAGCTAAAGGGATAATATTGGACTTCGCCTATACCCAGCAGCAGGCATTTTTCAGCATATTTTCAACTAGCTTCTGCCAGCGGTTTCACCCGCGTCCTATGGGAACTAATCGGTGCACCAGGATAAAAAAGAATAAAAAAGGATAAAAAAGAACTTCCTCGATAAATGGGCTATCTAACACTGAAAGAACTTTTCAAATCGGACCAGTAATTCCTGAGATAAGCGCGTTCAAACAAACAAAGTCTTCAGCTTTATAATATTAGTATAGATTTAAAATGTCACTTGAATTAATATCGCTTTCAAAATCACAGTATTTATATGAAAAACAACAAAAACTCGTTTCAAATCTATTACAGTTTCCGTTTGTCTGTGTGAATGTTTTAAATGTCGATATATTTATGTTTGTTCATTTTATTCACGGGTTACACAGGTCCCTGATAAACTTATAGATATCTATCTGACAGATAGTGCCATAGAAATATTTTTAATTTTGATTACTTGTCTATGGCATGATCTGTCAGATAACTATGTAGAACTCTATCTGCAACCTGTAAAAATGGCCGTTAGTATTTTTCTCTGTTTAAATGGAATATTACGGGAATTTATATCTCATCATTTGCCTAGGCTTTTCCCAACTAAGTTATTAAAATCATAACAGACTATCTGCCAGTTTTATAGGTTCCTGATAAAATTCTTGATAGCTATCTCACAGATAATACCATAGAAAAGATTTTGACTAATTTTCCATGCCTTTATCAATCAGATTACTACCTAGGACTTCACGTAACTGGCTCTATAGATTCTTAGTGTCAATCGCTATGGAGATCACAATTTTCAACAATGAATACACACAATACATCGACTTCAAAACACAATAACAATATTAGACAGCCGTCGATACGTTCAAAAGCATAAACTTTATTTATACCTTAACCATATCTAAGTATTTTTGTTTTAAAAATTACGCTATCCCACCACTATGTCGATATATCGACACCCATCGATAATAGGCGAGACGACTAAAAAAATCTAAAAATCTAATTAGTCCGTCTTTTAGATTATAAAAAAATATTGCATACGTATTTTTTCGTTTGTGATAATTACGAAGCTATAGACCGTTGAAATTGCGCGTGACGTCAGGACTCCTGAAATTTAATACTCATTATCTTTGTTATTATTGATAGATTTTTAAAAACAAAAATACGTGTCCAATATTTTGCGATAATCTAAATTACGGACTAAATGGATTTGCTTATTAACCCTGTCGTCTGCCCTATTTCTATCGATATATCGACACAGAAGTCGATGAAGTATTAAAATATTATCTTCCTTTCAGCCGATACATACAGTTATCAACGAATTTTTGAACTATTTTGCACCCATTGGTAAAATATTAGAATTCTCTCAATTCGAAGGTAGAAACGAATTTTGTACAGTTTGTATTGGAAGTAACAATTATACAGGCTGTGTTTGTGTCAATTCTAAACGGTTCTATAAAACTACTAATTTATTTAAGAGGTTTTAGATAAAGTTCTTGATAGCTATGTTACAGATAGTGACATAGAAAACTAGTCAAAATTAAAAACATTTGAATGGTATTATCAGTTACATAGCTATATAGTAGTTTATCTGGACACTGAAACGGGCCGGGTATCATTTTATATATTTCATCAAAATATGAAAATGATTTGAATACTATTATTGTATAATTTATTATTACATTTGGACTTTATTAAACCACAGAATTGACACAAACCAACCAAAAAATCTGTACATAATTAAAAATATACGTTTTTAACTATAACATTATCAAATAGCAGATTTTTAACTGTTAATTACCAATTTTAAGGTTTCCAGACAAACTTCTAGATAGCTATCTGGCAGATAAAGCCATAGAGAAGAAGTCAAAATTAAAAACAATTATACAGCATTATCTGTAAGATAGCTGTCTACATATTTATCTGGAACATCTAACTGGCTTTCAATATTGTAATTAAAAACACAGATTCAAGTTAATTAGCGAAACATTAAAGTCTGTAGACTTGCTAAAGTGTCCCCTAAGTTACTGATAAATTATTAATATAGCACTTTGCATTCCAAGCAAACATTATGCTTGAAATATTATTTTATTTATAATAATGAGAATCACCAATCCGCCTATTGAGATACTAAGATAATCTCACAAATGTTTTTTTTTACTACAAATTTCTATAAGCTATCTATCCTTTGTTTTAAGATTAGAGATTGAATTTTAACATCACTACATAGTATAAAACAAAGCCGCTTTCTCTGTCCCTATATCACTATGTACGCTTAAATCTTTAAAACTACGCAACGGATTTTGATGCGGTTTTTTTAATAGACAGAGTGATTGAAGAGGAAGGTTTATATGTATAAAAAACATCCATTAAATAATGGAGAAATAAGGTTATTTTGCATTGCACCCGAGCGAAGCCGGGGCGGGTCGCTAGTAATTTATATGAAGCGATAAAATTCAATCTTTAATCGCAGAACAAAGGATGGATAGGTTAAAGAAATCCGTCGTAAGATAATTACAGTTTCTATTATCGTAATCGATTGGAAACTCGATAAATAGATTCATGTTAGCTATATCAAAATGAAATCCAGTTAAGGTGAATGCGACCACTAGAAGCGGGAAATTCAAATATAAAATGGTTTTTTCATGTTTTACCTAAGTTAACATTCAATATGAGGCGTGATCTTATGATTGGTGGTTATAATATCCCACAAAGTAATTTCTGATGTCCTTGTTTAACTCCGAAACTTCTTACAATTTAAATGTAACTAAAAAACGTTTTATTGCGAAATATCATAGTTTCGTCAGTTCAAACTTCTTATTATGAACTATATTCATAATAAGAAGTTTCGGAGTTAAACAAGGACATCAGAAATTACTTTGTGGGATATTATAACCACCAATCATAAGATCACGCCTCATATTGAATGTTAACTTAGGTAAAACATGAAAAAACCATTTTATATTTGAATTTCCCGCTTCTAGTGGTCGCATTCACCTTAACTGGATTTCATTTTGATATAGCTAACATGAATCTATTTATCGAGTTTCCAATCGATTACGATAATAGAAACTGTAATTATCTTACGACGGATTTCTTTAACCTATCCATCCTTTGTTCTGCGATTAAAGATTGAATTTTATCGCTTCATATAAATTACTAGCGACCCGCCCCGGCTTCGCTCGGGTGCAATGCAAAATAACCTTATTTCTCCATTATTTNGTGTGGTTATTTTAATAGTAATCACCAATATTCTTATTAAGCATGGTGATTAGAGAATATCAGCCAGTTTTAACAGGTTCTAGATAAACTTCTGAATAGTTATTAGACAGATAGTGCCATAGTTATGTCTGTACCTACCTTTCTGGTACCTGGGAAACTTGTCGTATACTTTCTATTTAGCTTTATACCGAAACTGATATGAAGTCGATATAATATCAAAGCATCGATACTTTAAATCGATATTTCCAATCGTTATCGATACTAGAAATCGAGTATACCTAAATTCCCTTGTTTTATTATTTCGATATTCATTGAAACTTTATCTATATCGTACATAACTTCGCGTTGTTAGAAAGAGACGTTGCGTTAAACTTAAAATCCCGTTTTGTCCCGTTCCCGTGGGAATTTCGGGAAATCCTTTCTTATCTCGCGTGAGAGTCTTAAGATGAACCTCTGTGCAAAATTTCAGCTTTATAGATTCACGGGTTTGGGCCCTGCGTTGATGAGTCAGTGAATGAGTCAGGACTTCGATATTTATAGGTAAGTATAGACGATGATTTTACTTAAATATACATTATTTTAATAGAGAGCATAGACAGATTAGTTTTGTCACAAAAAAGCATGATTTTATATCTAGACTAGCTTCGGGCAGTTTTTCTCGCGTCCTGTGAGCACNCGATATTTATAGGTAAGTATAGACGATGATTTTACTTAAATATACATTATTTTAATAGAGAGCATAGACAGATTAGTTTTGTCACAAAAAAGCATGATTTTATATCTAGACTAGCTTCGGGCAGTTTTTCTCGCGTCCTGTGAGCACTACTCCGCGCACCCGGATAAAAAGTAGCCTATCTATGATAAATGGGCTATCCAACATTGAAATAATTAAATAGGACTAGTAATTCCTGAGATTGGCGCGTACAAGTAAACAAACTCCTTTATAATAATAAGGGCCAGTTTCACAGGCCAGATAAAGCTATCTGACACAGTGTCATACAAATGTTTTTATTTTGACAACTTTTCTATGGCACGATCTGTCAGATAGCTAACTAGAACTTTACCTGGTACCTGTGAAACTGTCCGTGAGTATAGATATGTCGATAAAGCCCGAAGTTACCCGAACACGTCCGTCTCTCTCTAACAAACGAAGCGTGTATATGCGAGACAAAGACAAGTATATCGTTAAACGTCACTTTAAGTGTTTACGTGTTTATTTAACCGTAACTAATAAATAATTAAGAGATACAACACTATGTTAAGCATTTTATAGCAAATAAATTGTTTTTTTTTAAGCGACGCAGTGTTGGGCGCCAATTCTGATACTTTCACATGATTAAGGACCAATTTCACAGGTTCCAAATGAAGTTCTAGAAAATTAAAAACATTTCTATGACGGTATCTGTCAGATATCTATCTAGAACTTTATCTGAAACCTGTGAAACTAGGCGTAAAAGTTTTACATAGTTATCTGAGAGTTAATGCTGTAGAAATGTTTTTGACTACTTTTATACTGTTTTGTCTGTCAGATATATGAAACTTTATCTGTAACCTGTGAAAGTGACACCCAACACCGCACAGCTCAGAATAAAAAATAAATAACGCACCGCATGTAAAAAACTAACTCAATATTTACAAAATAAAACATAATTGTAAAATGTTTCAATGTCTAACACAATATACAGGGTGACTATCCATTAAGGCGTGACAGAGAACAAATGCAATCACATTCAATAATAAAAGTGTACAGTTGCCGTTCAAATAACTTTGCTTCTCCGAATTTAGCCATAAAATTTTCTAACGCAGTATTTTTAGCAGGTCAACCTACCCGAATCTGTCAAGTTTTACCATTCGAGCATTAGCCTTCCACTATTGTGATAAGGTTGAAAATGTAGTCACTCGTAGCCAAGTTCAGACAAGCAAAGCTATGTAACGCGAACTGCAATAACGTCGTATCTAACAGTGGAGTGGAAGTAATCGGAACCACAGTTTTAGTATCGAGATGAGGGCAGTGTTAGGGCGCGATGGAGAGCGGGCGGAAGCGGCGCGCGCGGGCCGCGTTGTGCGCCGGCGCCGCGCCGGGGCCCGGCG
>NWSH02000305.1:2116738-2170401 GCA_002382865.2 Heliothis virescens | reverse complement strand
TTTTCTAAGTTTGTATGTACTTTCTAAGTTTATCTTAGACACTAATGGCTGATAAAAGGTGAAGGAAAACATCTTGAATTTGAATAATGCTGAATTTTCATTCATTTGAACGATAATTTATTATTTCAATATCACACTATTTTTCATATGCATAACCAATATTCAAAAGTTATCACAAAAACTAACTATATCTAATTTTTCTCCAAGCAATCTATAGCGAAACAGCACACAAAACATGACAACATTGTCTATGGCTCACCTGCAACTGTTCCTGTTTCCATTCGTTGTCTGTGGTCTCCTCCGAGTCGTCAAATTGTGATTTCCATAGAGATACCAGTGTCAGAGCTCCGCCTTTTGTCACCTGAAACAACAAAATATATATTTAAGGTTTGTTCGTTTTTTGTGCAATTGACAGTTGCAGTCGCTCAGTTCAAACTAAGGCTGAAAAGTGACAGCTGTCAACTGCACAAAAAATGGTGGCATTTTTACTGGCTGTATACCCGCGTCCCAAAGGTACAGACGGCAGCACATCAAGTTACCATAATCTGTCAATTTCTGCAATAGATTTTCAACCTTATCGCAATGGAGGTAGATTAATATTTAATTAGTAAAATTTGACAGATTCGTATACGTTGACCTGCTGTCGTCTGTACTTTCCACACCCGGATAAAATACATTCTATGTCACCACAAATAAATCCTTTTTATCATTTTAAGGGCCCGTTCAACAGCTTTCAGTGTCTGCCTGATAGCTAGAACTTTATCTGGAACCTATGAGACTGGCCCTTAATGTAGATTACATGTTGGGGCCCACTAGGGCCAGAGCCTGCCGGGGCTGCGGGATTGTTCGCGCGAGTAACCTTGTCCCTGGTACACTGTGGGCTCCAGAAGGAACACGATGGGGTTTACTCAGTAAGAGTCTGACACTCCCTTCCGCTGTCACCCACAGCGGGAGGGGTCATTTTATGACTTCCCACCGAACAAAGAAAAGTCTAGATTTTATACTTTTATATGTATATATTACTAGCCGTTTTCCCGAGCTTTCACTCGCATCCCGTGGAAAATACTGCCCTACCCGGGTAAAATATAGCCCTCACGAATAATGTAGCTTTCTACCAGTGAAACAATTTTTAAAATTGGTTAATTACTTCCAGAGATTACCCCCTACAAACAAACTTACTTTACAAAAAAAAACACTGAAAGGGATAAAATAAAACTTTTCACATGGCTCTAGAAGTTGGTGCCTGCAGGTCTGTTGACTGTGTTTATTTTGCCACCGACTTCTAAAGCCATGTGAAAAGTTTTATTTTATCCCTTTCAGTTTTTTTTTGTGAAGTCGGTTTTGTTTTTTTGTAAAAAGTTTTTTATGTTTTTCAGTTTTCGGGTCTAAAACTATAATATCTTTAATACCCATACCCACCCACAGTGACAGTCGGTACTGTAATAGTATCATCGACGTAAAAAAGCGTACGAAATTTGAAGAATTCTCTCAATTTCTCCAGGATCCCATCATCAGATCCTGGTCTCCTTACCATGGGACCACCTCGACATCGTACTCTTTCAAACACAAAAAGAATTTCTCAAATCGGTCTATACCTGCCGGAGATATGGATTAACATATATAAAAAAAAAAAACGGTCGAATTGAGAACCTCCTCATTTTAGGGAAGTCGGTTAATAATTTTACCTCTTTATAACATTAGTATAGATTATGTTACCTGTTGTAAAGCGGAGACGTTTTCATCGTCCATGACAGCGAACTGCGTGTAGCTTTGGTCTGCGCGTGCGCGGGCCGTGCGACGTGCGCCTGTGCATACATACATACAGATATATTATAGCTGTTTACATAGTATTTATCGCCGTTATAACAAATGCTGAAAACTTTATTAAAGTTAATATTTTAAGAGGCAACAAACGTGATTTTTGCGAAACCGACTCCGAATGATTTTTACTATGAAACTAGCTTCCACCAGCGGTTTCACCTGCTTTCCCGTGGGAACTACTTCGCGCACCCGGATAAAAAGTATCCTATAGCCTTCCTCGATAAATGGGCTATCTAACACCGAAAGAATTTTTCAAATCGGACCAGTAGTTCCTGAGATTAGCACAAACAAACAAACTCATCAGCTTTATAATATTAATATAGATATGCAGGTAAAATCACAAAACACACTCACCACTTAACATTTTAGCTAAAACTGTATCATATACTCTTCGCTAATGACTTTGTATGTTATTTATAAATACTAATATTTTAGAACGAGGCCGTTCTAATATAATTGTTATTTTTTAAACATACCTCTGAGTAATAGAGGTCAAGAGCGAGCGGTACTAATTAGGAGGGTACTATGAAGTTTTACTAACTATTCGCTATTATTACTTCTTCCCGCAGATGGTTAATACCAGCCATGTGGGAGAAGGACTCGCGCATGAAAGGTTCCGTAACATTATTTATCGTTTCTTGAATGAGAGCCCTCTAAAATAATTATCTTTATCCAGTTTTCAGTATTTTTTATAATAGTGACAATATAAATACACGGTTCATGAGATACAGCTTGGTGACAGACGGACAGCGAAGTCTTAGCAATAGGGTCCCATTTTATCTTTTCTATACGGAACCCTAAAAATATTTTTGTTTACCTGTATGTGTAATATAAGAGTGGAAATAAACTGACCTCTTTTGAAGTGTGTGTCCGAATGTACACTGTCGACATCGGCTGCTATTATCCTGGGACTGACTGCCTCACCTGTTTAAAAAAAATAGAAATTGTATTGTAACAAACTAAACTAGGTATTTCCTTACATAGTAAGGCTATTCATATACTAAGGACTTTGTCTGCCTAGCATTTTCCCAACTTTGTTGGTGTCGGCTTACAGTCCAACTGTTTGCAGATGAGTACCAGTGTGCTACATGGAGCGACTGACTATAGACGAAACATCGAAGTGTTTCGTCTTTTTTTGAACCCTTATAGAGTTCTTTTCCGATGTACAGACAACAGCACATCAAGTTACCACAATCTGTCAAATTGCTGCAATCGATTTTCAACCTTATCACAATGAAGGTAGGTTAATGTTCGACTGGTAAAATTTGACAGATTCGTATACGTTGACCTGCTGTCGTCTGTACATACCAGATAGTTCAAATATTCAGGATATGATGCTAACATTTTTACTGATATTTTTAAATTTGTGAAGTTATGGTCGGTAGAGTTAGGCCGTGTAGATTCAGAATCTTGGCTCTACATAAAATCTGATATCTTTTTCACAGGGCAAACCTTGTGTGGTCGCCATGGATCATTTTACATGAAATGTTTTTGGTGGTTATATTAATATAAATAGTAGTTTACCAGGTGTAGCAGGTGATGCCGAAGCTAACTCCTGCACACAGGTGGGTGGTGCTGTCACCACCCGCAGCCGCGCCAGGGTGGGTCCACCACCTGCAAATGAAATAGTAAACTTTATAAAGGTGTAAATAACAAAAAAATCGTGTTCCATGTGTATTTATTTTTCAAAAATGTATTATTCAATCTAAAACTTGAGGTTGACGCAAGTTACTGAATCGACAAAAAAATCGATGTAGAGTAGCGACTATATTTAAATTCGCATTTCCGATTCCATTTTCTTTACAAATACAAATCGACTCGATATTATAAAATAATCGATATAGAAACATATAATAAACTAGCTTCTGCCCGCGACTTCGTACGCGGATCCTGTTTTTTTTTTATATAATCATATTTTCTCATCGTTTAAACCTTCCCTCGATCTGTACAAACATTTTAAGACCAAAATAAGCCCGATCGGTCCAGCCGTTCTTGAGTTATGCGCTTACCAACACATTTAGCGATTCATTTTTATATTATAGATAAATAATAGATATAGATAGATATTAAATAATAGATAATTTCATTAGCTTACACCGTTATTTCTATCAGGAAAGTCATCATAAAATGAAAATAATATAGTTGGAGTTTCTTTGACTTTGTAACCATGTATTACCATAAGTTTATTGATCTATTTTTTTTTTACCTGGACATGGCTGGTAAAAAATCCGAAAAAATATAAAAAAAAACTAAAAATATTTGTTTTTGTTTCTTTTTAAACCAATTTTCGTGTTTTGTTTTTTTTCTGACTGAAAACTTTTTTTATACGTGTGTGTGTATATGTATGTCATTTTTGTTTTCCTTAACAAACTGCCCTATTATGTAAGGTAAAATAAACAACATATTATTATATAAACAGCTAAATCAAGGCTACAGTTACCAGGGTCAGGCGGCCTGGGCTAGTAAATTTTTTTATCCAAGAAAAAAAACGGATTATATACTTTTTTTCATTGTAAACCAATTTTCAATTTTTTTTTTCCTAAACTTATTTTCGTAAACAAAGTATTCGATCAATATTTGCTAAAATAAACAGCATATTGTCATATTTAAACAAGTAAATCTGCGTTTTAGTTACCAGGCGCGGGCGGCCTGGGCTTGCAGGGCGGCACGCTCTGTCGCTCGGGCCGCGTGCTCGTGCCCGTCACGCCGGAGTTGCTCGTCTCCTGCTGGGGGGTGGAATAATATACATATTTATTGATTAACTGTTTACTTTGTTTAGTCTATATTAATATTATAAAGAGGAAAACTTGGTTTGTTTGTTTGTTTGGGTGTAATGAATAGGCTCAAAAACTACTGGACCGATTTTAAAAATTCTTTCACCATTCGAAAGCTACATTATCCACGAGTGACATAGGCTATATTTTATCCGGGTACGGGCAGTAATTCCCACGGGATGCGAGTGAAACCGCGGGAAAACGGCTAGTAAAAATAAATAGGGCCAGCTTCAGTGGTTCCAGAAAAACTTCTATAGAATAGAATAGGTCTTTATTTGCTTAGAATGTAGGTACAGACGACAGCAGGTCAACGTATAAGAATCTGACAAATTTTACCAATCAAATATTAACCTACCGCCATTGCGATAAGGTTGAAAATCTATTGCAGAAAGACAGATTGTATTAACTTGATGTGCTGTCGTCTGTACATATAATGGGATGGTAAATTACATAATGGGGTCCGAGTACATTCTGCCTTATTGCACTGCACTGCACGACTGCACATCGACTGCAATCGGACTGCACGTTTGATTTGCAGTTCTATTGCAGTCGTGTCAACTGCATCCAAACTGCCTTTAAACTGCAATTTGCAGTTGGATTGCAGTTGCAATACGGTTTGTCTGTCTAGAGTCTAATAGAACTATTATCGGACTACACGTTTGGTATGAGTCAAAGTTCTAGATTTTTTATCTGACAGATAAAAAAAGTAATCAAAAATATTTCTATGACAGTATCTATCAGATAAGCTATCTAGAACTTTATCTGGAACCTATAAAAAGGGTCCTTGGATATTACATTTCACAGATTTTACAATATTATTTTTATCTCTAAACCCTATAAAAAGACAAACAAAATGAAAATTAATACTAACATGTTGCACCTTGGCGTGCCTGTCGGGCGAGGGCGCGGGCGTGGTGCGGACTTCCGCCTCTTTATCCGTGGTACCTGGTTTATCCGTGCTCGACTATAGAAGGAAAAATAAATTAACCGACTTCAAAAAGAGAAGGTTATATTTTTAAAACATGACGATTTAACATGACATGATGATTATTGTAATATTTGATTCATTTCTAACAATTGTTCATTAAAAAATAATAACACACAACTTTTTTAAAGTAAAGGTACAAAAACAGCGCTGAAATTGATCAAATCAGTTGCGAATTTTTTGCGCAATACTTCAATAACTATCTCACCACGATGGAAAAACACTCACACATTTTATAACTTTGCGCAAAATCTGCGCAACTTTGCGCAAAACCTACGCAACTTTGCGCAAACATATTTTTAATCAAGAAACTACATAAAAAATCTATTCTTATTAGCTATAACAACTATATATACATACATATCCATTAAGATGGTGTGGCGCATGCCTGGGCGAGGCGGGATGACGTTTGTCTGTATGTTTGTCCTTGTGCGCCGTCTGTGTGTCTGTCGCTACGGCTGTTGTCGCTTCCGTTTCTAGACGTCGCCGAGTCTAGAATTAAGAAAAAATAATTATTATATGTTAACGTAAAAAGTCGTGGTGGCCAAGTGGGTAAAGCACCAACCTCTCAAGTATGAGTGTGTGGGTTCGATACCAGCTCAAGCAAGTACCAATGCTTTTCTAAGTTTGTATGTACTTTCTAAGTATATCTTAGACACCAATGGCTGAAGGAAAACATCTTGAGGAAACCTGGACTATAAAGTCTGAAATCATCAACCCGCATCTCTTGCACGTGGTGATTAACGCTCAATGCTTCTCTGTGTGAGAGGAGGCCGCAGCACTGCAGTGGGACGATACAAAGGCTACTAAAAATTTAGTATAGTGTAGCAATACAAGCATGTGCCAGAGGTGAATGAAATATATTATTATTGAATGTAATTACCTATTTCTTTTTTATAAATGAACCAAGTGTTTTTATAAGAAATAAATTCTTTAAGCCGAATACATACGGTGTCGGGCGCGAGGTCTGGCGGCGCGGGCGTGTCGGCCACCGCGTGCGCGCGCCCGCGCGGCAGCGACACCGCCTGGGGGGGCGACATATATTCACATTTATAATATGACAATACATCATATACCTAGACATTTTCTAAGTTGAGGATGCAGCTGAGTACCAGTATACCACATGGAGCGACTACCTGTCTTGACCTTCTCAACTCATTTACCTGGGTAACACGACACCTTCGGTAAGACTGGTTGCCAGATTTTCTGGCTTCCGACTACCCGTAACGATTGCCAAAGATGTTTAAATGACAGCCGAGACCAACCAATTTAGGGGTACCTTTTATGCAATTTGTATGAAAATGCACACTATAATAATTTTGAAATTATTTTTCTTATATTTTCGAATAAAAAATATTTTTTCAAAAATACTAGGTATAAAAATAATTAAACTGACGTCTTTACCAAATACAATAAAAGAAATGATTTTATTCTTGACCTCGTTAACGTCAGTTATCACGACAATTTTTTGAACTTTATCTTCTATTATTCCAATTTAATAGTATATCATATTGTAGATACCAACATAAAAATAAAAAACAACACTCTTTCCAAATAAAACGGACGTAACACATAACATATACATTTATCACAAACATGTATAATGTATACTAAATATACATATTAAAGATTAAACAAATATCCCTTCTATCTATCCTCAACTATCCCGGAACGCATAGATCACCATCTGCCTAGCCTTTTCCCAACTATGTTGGAATCGGATTCCAGTCTAACTGCATGCAGCTGAGTAACAGTGTGCCACATGGAGCGACTGCCTATCTGATCTCCACAACCCAGTTACCCGGGCAACCCGATACCCCTTGGTAAGATTGGTTGTCAGACTTACTGGCTTCTGACTACCCGTAACGACTGCCAAAGATGGTCAAATGACATGGGATTCAACAATTTAACATGCCTTCCGAAACACGGAGGGACTCGTCATGACAAGATGGTCAGCCACCGACCAACCGCGCCAAGCGTTGCTTAACCTTATGATCGATCGATCCGTGCGGCTATTACTTAGCCACGAGCTCTCCTCGAAATGAAAAGGATAGCTAAATATCCCATTATTACGATCGGGATAGTTCATAAGGGATAGTTGTCAAATCTTTAATACATATACGGCCAATTTCACAGGTTCCAGATATAGTTCTAATTAACTATCTAACAGATAGTGCGATAGTAATGTTTTTAATTAAGACAACTTTTCCATGGCATGATCTGTCGGATAGCTATCTAGAATTCTATCTGGAACCCGTGAAAGTTGCCGTTAAAATGTCAAATATATACACAATGATATGGCTATTGCGTTTAATTTTAATTTAACTATACTTTTCTCACCTATAATTAGATTTTTTAAAGATGTTCTCAAAATAAATACGCCTGAAAATGTAACAAAAATAACTTTTTTGAAAATTTTGGATTTGGTTACGTGCATTTTGAAGTTAATAGTTTTCTCTTTATTTTGTTATAAAAAGATCTTAGTACACTCCATTTGGCTAGTTTTTTACCTAAGGGTCAATTCACACCGAGACGCGACGCGACGCGACGCGACGCGGCTTTAATGTAGCGCGACGCCGCGCGGCGCCGCGCGGCGCAGCGCGGCGCAGCGCGGCGTCGCGAGACGTATCTTAAAAACAAAGCAAATCGCGAGATGCCGCACCGATCTTGCCCGCCGCGCGTCACCGCTGCGTCAAGATGCGTCGCGCTGCGCCGCGCTGCACCGCGCGGCGCCGCGCGGCGTCTCGAGGTGCAGCGCGACGTATCTGAATTCTCACAATTAAATGTGTATCCTTTCGTGTAGTGAATAAAGTATATTTTGAGTCGCTCTATGTAAAATCTGCGTGCAGCGTCGCGTCGCGTCGCGTCTCGGTGTGAATTGACGCTAAAGATAGATAATTCTAGGAGAACTTTTTTCATATTTTTTCCAAATCTCTTAACGCACCGTAGCAAGATACGGTTTTAAGGCGCGGCCCCACCGAGGTGCATGCTGTGCACGGGCACGCGGCGCATTTTAGCTGCGTGTATTCATTTGTTTGACAACGTGGGTCTTAGTTTCCACTGGAATACACGAATATGACACGCGACTATGTATAGCGTGGCAGAGAGGCTACGCTGCGATAAGTGAGCTGTACATAGTCGACGGTCATATTCGTGTACTCCAGTTGAAACGTAGACCCACGTCGACAGCGTTGAGCTATGTAACCGCCTATTCGAGCAAGCCACGCATGTATCAATGACGTCAATTCATGCGTAGCCTCTCCGTGGGTTGCAGTGGACACAACCACATACATTTTCTTCCTTAGCGAAGCTTAACACACGTGCGTAGTCTCTCCGTGCATCGCGGTGGGGCCGCGCCTTTACCATTTTTGGTGTAGTTGACAGTTGCCGCCAATTAGCTCATCAACCTACCTCAATCTGTCAAACTTAAATAGATTTTCAACCTTATCCCAATAGTACAAGAATAACGTTCGATTGGTAAAATTTGACAAATTGAAGTAGGTTGACCTAAGTCATCCGTTAAAAACCGACAACTGTCAAGTGCACAAAAGAAAACCGACAGCTGTCAGGCTAAAAGTTAATGTTAGATTATTAAAATTTGACAGCTTCAGGTACACCGACCATTCATCCGTTAAAACCGGCAACTGTCAAGTGCACAAAATAAAACCGACAGCTGTAAAGTGGAAGGTTAATATTCGATTGTTAAAATTTGACAGATTCAGTTACGTCGACCAGTCATCCATTAAAAACCGACAACTGTCAAGTGAACAAAAAATAAAAAACACGCAGCTATACTTACATCCTTCTCCCAATCATAAGGGTCCGTATCCCGGATGCCCCTGCGTTTACAGCACCTCTCCAGCAACGACGTCAACATACTGTAGTCGGGTGTGTCAGCGTACTCCAACTGCTGAACATGTTCTAAGAACTGGCGCAGTTCTGATGGTAAGTGCTTGAGGAGGAGACGGTGGTCGTATTTCTCCTTCATTAGGCCCACCTGGAAGGTTGAATAGGTTTGTTTGTAGTTATCTTACTTATATTAGCAATGCGAAAGTTTGTGAGAATGTATGTATGTTTGTCTGTTACTCATTCACGCAAAAACTCCTGGACGGATTTTGTTGAAACTTGGCAGGAATATAACTTATAGGCTACTTTATATCCGTGTGCGGGAAGTAGTTCCCTTGGGTAGCGGGTAAAGCTACTGGCTGAAGCTAGTGTTTAGATTATAAGGTAGGTTAAGGGGTATCGTGTTGAACGGGTTGTGTCTATTGCACGGTCTACTCAAAATACTCTGGTCTAATCAATACATATAGTTCAAAGTATAATAAATCTACTTCAAGGTCTATTCAATCCGGCTGCGGGTTGTTCGAAAGAGTTACCGCGGCCCAGGTACACAAAGGGCTCCCGAAGGAACACGGTGGGTTTTAGTCAGTAAAAGTCTGACACTCCCTCACGCTGTCACCCACAGCGGGAGGGGTCATACTGACGATTTCCCACCGAAAAAAAAGAAAAAGGTCTATTCATTCGACTTCACGGACTACTAGTTGTAAGTATACTGTGGTCTACTCAGTATACTACACGATCTGTTCACACTTTTGCATGGTCTATTTACTCTTCCACATAATCACGACATGGACTGACGAACGGATTGATTTTATCTACGGTTATAAGGCTACTAACACATTCAAATACGGCTAGTATACACTGACGAATTTCGGTAAATAAAAAATCTAACACAGTCTTTTCAGTCTGCTAAATGATCACTCAGTATACTCTGGTCTATTCAGTCTACTACACGATCTTTTCAATCTACCACTCTTTCCTCACCTGCTCCTTATCCTTAATCTTCCTCCAGGGCAGCTGTCCGTTGACGAACTCCACCAGCATATAGAATAGAGACCACAGATCGTCGTGTCGGCCCATCTCTTTGTTCTTGTGGGCGTTTATTGATGCGTAGCGGACGGTTCCTGGGAACAAAATGGTTGATATAGACGTCATTTACATATTTGTCGGCGATAGAGGGCGCCACAGTATGCAGCGAAGACAGCGCCATCTATCAATTCAGTTTGGAATCAGTGGGGATCACGTGACCGGAAACGCAAGCGCGCCCCACCGCTTGAACACGATCGTCGGTGGAGGGGATGCAGTTACGACTCAAGCTCAAGGTCGAATAAAGTTATTTTAAATCAAGTTACAAGTTATTATTTTCTGCTCGAGCACCCACGACAGTGCCCACATTCAGCCGAAAATAATGTCGGACCATGAGGAGGACCCCCATACCTCACTACTCGCCAACCCTGGACGCCGACATATTTATATCTAAATCTTAGAGTATACATCTATAATAGAGTGCGTCTAACAGGGTACACTCCGGGTGCACAGGTGTGAACATGCGCGATTCTTCTTGTCACCCTCAATCAGTGTCAAAACAGTACCCGTCACATCAAGTCACAGAGCAATATTTTATTTTATTTTAAAGTTAAAATGGTGAAATATGCTGCGCAAAGCTGTAAAAAATATTCCAGCAAGCAAAATAAAAGATTAACATTTTTTTCAAGCAGTCATTACGTAGTATTTATATAGTAATTGATTAATTCTCCAAAAAAAATAAGGGTCTGAAAGGGGGTTGCGAGAGACGCGGGGCGGGTCAGCATCACGCGTTGTCAGCGGCCATTTTTCTAATTTCAAATTTCATTGGAACATAGCGTTGTACCATAAGTCGATTATTGGATACGATATGTTTTTATCGTGACTTCAAAAGTTGTTCACATTTTCAACCGAATTTAGAAAAGGCGGTATACAGCATTAGAGTTTGACTGTATGTATGTACGCGATTACCTCACGTTTGGCTGAACCGATTTTGATGCTGATTTGATGGTATTCAGCATAGTATGTTCAGACTTAGGAGAAGGTTTTAGGTACAGACGCCAGCACATCAACCTACCTCAATCAGTCATATTTCATCAATAGATTTTCAACCTTACCACAAAAGTGGAAGGTTAATGTTCGATTGGTAAAATTGACAGATTCGGGAAGGTTGACCTGCTGTCGTCTGTACCTAACTATAATAATAAAAAAATAATTCCATTATATTCATAGTACTAATACTAATGTAGGTAGGTATTTGTGTAAAAGTCCTATCAAGATTAATTACCTTTATTTAAGTTCCTACTAAAATGGACTATAGGTATCATTACTCAACTCGCTATATTATTTTACAATAGTATTATTAAACCAAAACAGTAATTAAGTTACGTTAATGTTATAATTCTAATTATCGATATTCTTGCTGCATCTTAAGAACATCACTATCAAAGCGTTTTACCACAGATAACACAACTGCTCCCGTTCGGCACAAGGGAATTATGATGACATTATCACTCTATAGGTTACTAATGTATACTCTAAGATCTAAATATATAGAACTCAAAGGTGACTGACTGACATAGTGATCTATCAACAAACAGTCCAAACCCCTGGATGGATCGGGCTGAAATTTGGCATGCAGGTAGATGTTATGACGTAGGCATCCGCTAAGAAAGGATTTCCCGAAATTTCCAGGGGAACGGGAAAAAACGGGATTTTAAGTTTTGCGCGGGCGTAGGCGCTGGCAAAGCTAAAATTTTAAATATCTTTCCTCAACCACGACGCGAAATGCCCATATTTTTTGACCCATATTCTGAAGTCTGTCCACACCCCTGTTCCATGTGATCCACACTCATTCTGGCATCAGTCACAGACTGACGAAAGACTGACGGTCAAAAAACACGGTACATTTTGGACCATCAGTCCGTCAGTCACCCGGTTACACGATCANTAGGTTACTAATGTATACTCTAAGATCTAAATATATAGAACTCAAAGGTGACTGACTGACATAGTGATCTATCAACAAACAGTCCAAACCCCTGGATGGATCGGGCTGAAATTTGGCATGCAGGTAGATGTTATGACGTAGGCATCCGCTAAGAAAGGATTTCCCGAAATTTCCAGGGGAACGGGAAAAAATGGAATTTTAAGTTTTGCGCGGGCGTAGGCGCTGGCAAAGCTAAAATTTTAAATATCTTTCCTCAACCACGACGCGAAATGCCCATATTTTTTGACCCATATTCTGAAGTCTGTCCACACCCCTGTTCCATGTGATCCACACTCATTCTGGCATCAGTCACAGACTGACGAAAGACTGACGGTCAAAAAACACGGTACATTTTGGACCATCAGTCCGTCAGTCACCCGGTTACACGATCAGTCTCCCATCATTCATGACCAGACTGATGGAATCGACTGACGCCAGACTGATCGTGTAACCCTGGCTTAGAAGGATACCCACCCTATATAAGGATTTTTGTTCCTTTTTTTTTGTCCATGTCCATGTCCATGAGGACTTTCCCCCTGATCTTCCACCTGGGGTCGGTGGAGGGGAGCGCCAGAAAACTTGTTTTTGTATGTACCCTCAAGGCTCCGAAACTACACAACCAATTCGAAAAATTCTTACACTATAAAGTAGCTAGACTATCCCGGAGTAACATAGGCTACTTTTTATCCATATGCGGGAAGTAGTTTCCCTAGTGGGACGTACCTCTGAAGCCGGCGGCGGCCCTGGGCGGGCGCACCTGCCCGTTGCTGGTGGTGTACTGCCTCGCCAGCCCGAAGTCTAACATGTACACCTTGCGGCAGTTCGACGGGTGACGACCTATGCTGAAGTTACTCTGGAAATTATAGAGAAATTGGTTCAAAATCTATAGTAATACAAGCTGTTACCTACGGTTTCACCTGTGTTTGGGGTCATATGATTCTTCTACTAACTGCAAGGAACACGACAAAAAATATTCGGAGGAATATGTTCATTATAACAGTGTTTTCTGCAAAAATAAATAATTTGAATTCGGACTAGCTGTTTTGGCATGATTCGATAACCAAAACTTAGGGGGCGATTTTAATATTATAGATTACTAGCTTCCGCCAGCGGTTTCACCCGCGTCCCGTGGGAACTAGTCGATAAATGGGCTATCTAACACTGAAATAATTTTTCAAATCGGACCAGTAGTTCCTGAGATTAGCGCGTTCAAATGAACAAACTCTTTAGTTTTATAATATTAAGTATAGAAATTTTTTTGTTTATTTGTTTGTAGCCTAAACACTCCAGAACTATTGAATTGAACTATTTGTAAATTCGTTCACTGTTGCGAAGCTATATCCTCAACAACAAAGTAAATTAGGCTATAGTTTATCCGGGTACGGTGATTTGTTGTATTTCTCATGAAACAACTAGTAAATGCACAGGTATCTGTCCGTCGCGATTTTATGGCAAAACGACCGAACCGATTTAAATGTCATTTGGAACATAGCCTAGCGTCTGAGAAAGGACATAGGTTACTTCTTATCCGAGAGCGAGAAGACAGTTTTTAAATAAAATTAACCCTAAATACTTACAGGTTTAATATCTCTGTGTAGAAATCCTACGGAGTGAATAGAATCTATAGCTTTGAGTATTTGTAGTCCCAATCTGAAATAAAAACATTTTATATTAAAACAATGAGGAACCACTGGTATGGATGAGCTCGTGGCTTAGTAACAGCCACACGGGGATCGATCATAAGGTTAAGCAACGTTTGGTGAGGTAGCTCCGTAGACCCATCTACGAAGCTACCTCACCTTCATACATAAATTTTGCTTTGACAAGTTTAAGTTTCGGAAGACACATTGAATAGGTCCCGGCTGTCGTCTGAACATCTTTGGCAGTCGTTACTGGTAGTCGGAAGCCAGAAAGCCTGACATAGTCTTACCAAGGGGTATCGTGTTGCCGGGGTAACTGTGTTGAGGAGATCAGACAGGCAGTCGCTCCATGTAGCACACTGGTACAGCTGCATACAGTTAGACTGGAAGCCGACACCAACATAGTTGGGAACAAGTGAGGGTATGGTCACCTGAGGGTGGTGGACAGGGAGAAGGCGCCTCGCTCTTTGCAGCACACTGGTACTCAGCTGCTAATTAGACTGGCAGCCGGGTACAACACAGTTGGGGACAGGCTAGACAGAGGGTATGGTCACCTGAGGGTTGTGGACAAGGAGAAGGGGTCTCGCTCCATGTGGCACACTGGTACTCAGCTGTATCCAGACTGGCAGCTGACCACAACACAGTTGGAAACAGGCTAGGCAGATGAGAGTATCGTCACCTGAGGGTGGTGGACAGGGAGAAGGCGCCTCGTTACATGTGGCACACTGGTACTCAGCTGCATCCAGACTGGCAGCCGGGTACAACACAGTTGGGAACAGGTTACGCAGATGAGGGTATGGTCACCTGAGGATGATGGACAGGGAGAAGGCGCCTCGCTACATGTGGCACACTGGTACTCAAATTCATACAGTTAGACCGGCAGCCGGGTACAACACAGTTGGGAACAGGCTAGGCAGATGAGGGTACGGTCACCTGAGGGTGGTGGACAGTGAGATGGCGCCTCGGTCCATGTGGCACACTGGTACTCAGCTGCTAATTAGACTGGCAGCTGACCACAACACAGTTAGGAGCAGGCAGATGAGGGTGTGGAGGTATGAGAGCAGAGTAAAGCTCATCATACCCTGGAGTAAAGGGAGGATCCTCCGACCGGACGGGTGTTGTGTCCGGTGGGCTACTGCCCGACAGTTGTTGTCGGGGTGATCTATATGTATTCACTTTGCGCGATGCAGGATAGTACGTCTTCCACTGTGTAGATAGCGGTGTAGGTAGTGGTACCGCTACAAGGGTATGGTCACCTGAGGGTGGTGGACAGGGAGAAGGCGCCTCGCGGCTGGGCACGGCGCAGTTCGGCGAGGTTGCGCCCCTGCAGCTGCATCACCACGTAGTTGAAGCGAGCGTTGCGCCCGCATCCTATGAAGCGGCATACGTGCTCTTTGCCTGGAATGGAAAGTTAACATGTTATAGAATATGGAAAAAATACTTTTTCTAAACATCTGGATAAGAAAGAGATAGCCTAGGTGTTTCAAAATATCACATTGTGTTGTCATCATAAAAACAAACTAGGTTCGTCCCGCAGTAAATGAGCTGCCTAATACTGAAAGAGGTTTTCGAATCGGACCATCAAATCCCGAGACTAGCACGTTTAAGCAAAAAAAAATGCAATGTGGGTAGGTTAATGTTTGATTGGTACATTTTGACAGATTCATATACGTTGACCTGCTGTCGTCTGTACATAAGGTATTAAACCATCAACGTTCCCATGATATGCAGACAAGTTCCCAATTTATTTAACAACAAAACCGGCAATAAGCCAATTAAATTTGTTTATAAAAACTATATAAAACACAATGACATTTTCTTACGCTCATCTCACAGTACGCCAGACATACCGACAGAATCATCTCCCAACCGCAAACAAGTCACAGCCAGGCTTCCTAATAACCACCCAGTACCATAAACCCACCTTGCAATTTCTTGAGCACAGCTACCTCCATCTTCAGCACCTGTTTGGGCTGGCGAGCTGACTCCACCTTCAGAGCCACCTGCTCCTGAGTCACCAGGTCTAGACCCTCGTAGATCTCGCCGAAGCCACCGCCACCGATCTTCTTTACTACCTGAAGAATTATGAGAATATGATAGTAGCTCGTGGTTAAGTAACGTATAATAAAGTTAGGCAACGCTTGGTGTGATTGGTGACCATCTTGTAATGACGAGTTCCTCCCTGTTTCGGAAGGCACGTTGAATAAGTCCCGGCTGCCATGTGAATGATTTTGGCTGCCTGTTAGTCTGACTACCAGTCTTACCAAGTGGTATTGGGTTGTCCGGGTGTTGAGGTCAGATAGGCAGTCGCTACAAGTGGTACACTGGTTGCTACATCTAGGTGTTTCAGGGCCTCAGTCAGTAACTGACTTCTTTTGTAACTGATTCTTGCTTCATACATTTAGTGCTTGAGCACCTGCCATGCCATTTCCACTCCACCTAAAGGTTGACTGGTAGAGAACGCCTATGGCGTTAAGTCCGCCTTTGTACATTATTATTATAATATGTGTGCAAAAAGTGTAATAAATAAATAAATAACTCCATAAAAAAATCTTGCAGGTATTAGCCAAGGGAATCCAGTCAAATCCGACATCTCTTTACAGCAAGGTGTGGAACAGTACGCCTATATTTTCTTGACCACTTATCTAGCGTGGCCCCGCGGCTACCAGCCCCCTACGTGCTTAGTGACGCTAACGTATGTTCCATTACTCCTTGACATCCAGCCAAGGCCTCGCGACTGTTGGTCTCATAAGAACCTGTCCTCGCTAGCCTACCTTCCATCGCTCCTTGACGACGTGTCCGGGCTGCAGCAGGTCCTCGGACGCCATGGTGATGTGGTGCGCGCGCCGCGAGGTGTCACACCGCGACGCCTCGCGGGACTGACGACCCCCGAAGTTCGGGAGGGTGCGAGACCTGTTAACAATGTGGTACTTAACAACTAGTCAAATTCAATACATTTAGGCTCTAGTTCCTTTAGCTTTCTTAAAGCAACTTTTTATTTTGAAACCTGGACATGAAACTTAATAGTAAACAGAATTATGGGAATCCTTTACTGTCTGTGTAATGTGTATGAAAATACGAACCATTTGACATCACAATTGTTTCTTATTTATTTAACAGTTTATGTACACAGAAGATGAGACAAGAAGTAACATAGAACAATTATTATTAAGTACAAGGGCACTGCTTATTTCATAAGAAATCTCTTCCAGCAGGCCCGCTATGGGAGAGTTAGAATAAAAATCTTATTTTGGTTATATCCATAGTAATACATACAAATAAGAAAGAGGAAGACCCTATTTCTAAGACTTCGTTGTCTGTTTGTCTGTCTCCAGGCTGTATCTCATTAACCGTGATAGCTAGAATGCTGAAATTTTCACAAATGATGTATATCTGTTGCCGTTATAACAACAAATATTAAAAATTAAAAAAAATAAATTATTAAGGCTGTTGATTTATATTAATTAATTGCAAAATTGTATACTAGTAGCGCCATCTATTAGAAATAATGTGCAACTTAAGTAACTCACACTTGACCATTCCTATTGTACTTTTTTCATAAATAATGGCACGGAACCCTTCGTGCGCGAGTCCAACTCGCACTTGGCCGGTTTTTGTTTGTTTATACCCTAAAAGCGTCGAAACTACTGAACTAATTTGGAAAATTCTTTAACTGTTAGGAAGCTATATTATCCCCCAGTAACATAGGCTAGATTTCACCCGGGTACGGACAGAAATTCCATCAGAAAGCGGGTGAAACCGAGGAAAAACAGCTAGTTATCAATAAAAAATGTCTATCATGATTTTAGTATCATAACAGCCTCTTAAACCCTAGGTTTAACCCGACGTTCCTACAAAGCTGTGTTTTTAAAACCCTTTAAGCACTGACCGTTAACTTACGCTCAAGTGCACATTAAACACGTTAAGATTATTTATGTACTACCCAGTTTCCCATTAATATTTTAAGATAAATAATTTGCTTATAATTTTTATGGCAAAATTTATGTGTTCGCGCACAAAGATTGTTAGTTAGAAAGTTTCGCGATTTTTGAAATGTTCGCACGCTATTTGTTAAAGCGAGTAGACTAAAAGAAAGATTTGTGAGTACCACACAGATGGAATCACATCTTTAGGGTTCCCTGGCTTTTGGTTTGCGTTGTCTATCCATCAGTCTAAACAAATCCGGGTAACGGGGTGTGGAGATCAGATAGGCAGTCGCTCCAAGTGGCACACTGGTACTCAGCTGCATACGGTTAAACTGGCAGCTGCCTTAAACATACTTGAAAAAGACCGAGCACATAACCAGATAATTATTTAAAGTTAGCAAAAAACCTAGTCGGAGAAAAAATATACCAAACCAGCTTCCGCCAGCGGTTTCACCCGCGTCCCGTGGAAACTACTCGGCGCACCCGGATAAAAAGTAGCCTATAGCCTTCCTTGATAAATGGGCTATCTGACACTGAGATATTTTTTCAAATCGAACCAGTAGTTCCTGAGATTAGCGCGTTTAAACAAACAAACACTCTTCAGCTTTATAATATTAGCATAGATATAGCTTAGAAAAAGTTAGACCAGATCTCAAACTATTCTAAGACAGAAAACACCCTACCTCAGTCCGCGTTATTATTAATGAAAGCACCTTTTCAAAGGCGCGTGGCATATCAAAGAAAACGCCCCGAGACCTTACAAGACATGTTAAAATGACCTACGTTTTGCAAAGTACGTTTTATTTGTGTGTAGGGCAGTTCATTCATATTCTTTATTTGCTTTCCAAATGTTCTATAGATGTAACATACGGCTTAGAGCTACAAACAATAGGCATTACGACAGGGTAAAAAATAAGCAAATCCATTTAGTCCGTAATTTATATTATCGCAAAATATTGGATACGTATTTTTTGTTTTTGAAAATCTATCAATCATAAGAAAGATAATGAGTATTAAAATTCGGGAGTGGGGGGTCCTACGTACGATTTTGACTTAGGCGTGACGTCACGCGCAATTTCCACGGTCTATAGCTTCGTAATTATTTGTTAAGATGAAAAACGAAAAAATACGTATGCAATATTTTTAAAAAATCTAAAACACGGACTAATTAGATTTTTTTAGTCGTCATGCCTATTATTGTGGACCCCGTTAGGGCACAACAACATCAAAAAATCGATACCTTTTGTGTTCGGTTATTTTGACGGCCGGCACTACCTATCTATAAATTATTAAGTACTAGCCCTCGCCTGCCGTTTCACCCGCGTCTGAAGTGAACTATTATCTCCCGTACCCGGATGGAGATAAAGTCTAGATGGAGGTATGATTTGCAATTTCTCTGTCTCCTGAAGCTTATTCCTCAGGCATTTAACTAAAAGGCTAAGCATTACATATATTTACCTCAATAAAGGGTTCGGTTGTATGCGCGGGGCGCTTGCCGCTTCCTGCCGACGTTCCTCCCTCTGTGAACAATAAAATATATATCACATCATGTCACTTCTAGCTATAGGATCACGGCATCCACGGCGGCTGTTCTCAAATAAGGAGATCAGCCAGCTGCTGCGGACATATTATAGTGGCTGCACATTAGCTGTGACACAGGTGCACTCCCTATTCCCTCACTCTCATAGCGCGATAGGACGGCACTCCGACACCACCGGAGAGAGATCACAAGCAGGACCGACTGCAACGTGTGACACGATGCACGGGTGTATCAATCACCAACTTTCAGACTCCGGGCTGCTTTATAAAAGTTTCTTAAAACTCCACAAAAGCAATTTTGATGAACATAGTCCTAGTATAGATTCAGGAATACTTTTACTCCGAAAGTTCAAAGTTTTCACTTACTGGAATCACGCATTTCATCATTTTCAACACAGCATGCTCGAAACTTTTCTTCTTCATTTTTTTTACAAAATTGAGTTTTCAAATTACACCACTACAACTTGTCTACAAATGTGGAGCATGAACGTGGATGGATATAGAGGAAGAGGACGACTAAAGAAACGATGGATGGATTGTGTGAAAGTCGATATGGCTAGGAAGAATGTTACATGTGAGATGACGGCAGATAGAAGAGTATGGAAGAAGAAAACATGCTGCGCCGACCACAAATAAAAAATTGGGATAAGGGCAGGTAAATGATGAATATGTTTAAACCACAGTAATAGATTTTATACACGATATTTCCATTATACTGGTATAGTTTTCCACGCTACACTTTCTTTAAGAAAATCACTTTTTTGTCACTTATTTTTGACTAGCTTCAGCCAGCTACCCGCTTTCCCGTGGGAACTACTGCGCGCACCCGGATAAAAAGTAGCTTAAAGCCTTCCTCGATAAATGGGCTATCTAACACTGAAATATTTTTTCAAATCGGACCAGTAGTTCCTGAGATTAGCGCGTTCAAACAAACAAACTCTTCAGCTTTATAATATTAGTATAGTAAACAAATCCTACACTGCATTCAACTAAAATTTCACGACATAACCAAGATTTCTTTCACACACATTTAACCAAAACTAAATTTAACAGACACAAGTTAATTCACAGATAGTTTAACCAACACTAAACCTTCCTTTTGACAAATCCTTATTCAGAATGGAAAATAAACATTAAATTAGTATGTTTATCACGCACATGAATGCCTGATATCAATCTATAACACTTGATTGTGCTGGCGTAGATAATGTGGGTTTGTCATCAAATATTTGGGTCTTCGAAGAAATTGCAAGCATTTATTTCCTAAATAATAGCTTAACCGATAAGAGTTATTGCAGTCTCAATTCATTAATTTATTTTAGGCCTAGGTATCTACACAGTGCCGGATTAAGCCAGCGCGGGGCCTGTAGCAAATTCTGTCAAGAGGCCCTTGGTTTGCTATAGTTTCTCAAGTTAAAGGGTATAAAACAAAACTATTACAAATAAACTTTCTGCATTTAATATGGGCAAAGGACATCATTTTTTTGGGCCTTTTTTCAAAGCCAACAAAAAGATTGGTACGTACGTTTAGAAGAAGCTATTTGGAGCAATAGTCACTATGGCACCAAAGCTCTAGGACCGATGTTTTAAAGTGAATCCTACCTACTCGTATTAAAAGCTGAAGCTGCCCCATCATAAGTTACAGGCAGTATGTAATATGAATGCGCGAGCGAAGCGAGCGCGAAAATTTTTATGTGTTCGAGGGTTAAATATGATTGGCGAGACGAAAATGAATAGGTACTTAACTAGTTTTTCTGCGAGGCCCCCTCAGTTAGTAGTTTTAGATTTTCAGATGGGAGTGAAGTATAGCCTAGCAAAATGTTTTACGCTCCTATATAAATTGATATTTTTTTACGGTCAGACAGGTATTAGACCGCGGGGCCCCCCGAGTCGCGGGGCCCGTAGCACTTGCTACTCTTGCTACGTGGCTAATCCGGTACTGTATCTACACCGAGGCCCACTAGGGCCAGAGCCTGCCGTTGGTTTAGTAGTCACATAGCACTATTGCCGTGCACGAGGACTCGAGTTAAATTCCCGGGACGGGCCGAAATCACTTTGTGGGTTTTATAAACTTTCACAAAGCAGCCCGGAGTTGGAAGTTGGTGATTGATACACCCGTGCATCGGCACGTTTCGAGCACGTTAATGTTGGTCCTGCGCCTGATCTCTCTCCGGTCGTGTCGGATTGCCGTCCCATCGGGCTATGAGAGTGAGGGAATAGGGAGTGCACCAGCGTCTGCGCAAATGCTTGTACACTTTAATATGTCCTACGCAACTGGCTGATCTCCTTATATAAGAACAGCCGCCGTGGCCGATAATCGGCTAGGACACCATCATCAAACCTGCAGTGAGATAAGAAGAAGGTTTACCTGTGGTTCATGTCGTCTCGCTCTCTGCGCGGGGGCTGCCGACCCTGAACCCTGGGACGCTGTGTCTGCAGATGAGGAGCTGGACTCTGTAACCATAGAAATGAACAGCTGAAGAAGTAGTAATGTAAAAATGTATGGTAGTTGGTGTTGTGAGTAAGCACTACAACTTCATTTGGTTAAGTATTTAACTAATGGTAAACGATATTAATAGGAATTTTTATACAAATGCATTTCCTTTTTTTTAACCTTTGCCCAACTATGGGCTTGCTATGGTTTTTAAGCAAAAAGTAAGTCCGGAAGAATTGGACTACTTAGTACTGCTGTTAACAGTTCTTTATAAGGAGGAAATGTCTCTTAGACCTGTAAAACTATAGTTTTAAAAGACCCAGCTACTTGACTGGGTTGTGGAGATCAGATAGGTAGCCCGCTCCATGTAAAATATTGGTTCTCATGAAATCTATACTAATATTATAAAGCTGAAGAGTTTGTTTGTTTGAAGGCGCTAATCAAGGAACTACTGGTCCGATTTGAAAAATTCTTTCAGTGTTAGATAGCCCATTTATCGAGGAAGGATACAGGCTACTTTTTATCCGGGTATGGGAAGCAGTTCCCTCGGGAAGCGGGTAAAACCACTGCTAGCTTCATGATCATCATCTGCCTAACCTTTTCCCAAGGCTTCCAGTCTAACCGGATGCAGCAAAGTACCAGTGTGCCACATGGAGCGATTGCCTGTCTGACCTCCTCAACCCAGTTACCCGGGCAACTCTATACCCATTGGTAAGCAGAAGCTAGTTTATTAGCTGCGGAATTCAATATTCTATCTCTGGATTTGCTTACTAAAGATAGGAATTTGACATTACTTTCATGGGGCTAATGTCAAAATCTTTAGTAAGCAAATGAAGAGATAGATAGGTTATTGGGAACGGTGTTAAAGGATATACCTGATCTGTTGGACTGATGCGGCGCCTTGTGTTTGAAAGACGCGTCCCTCTCACACGCGGGCTCCTGTTCCCTGCAACAATATCAAATGTTATGTTAAAAAACTTAGCCAAGTTATTTTGTTAAGTCATTTTTTTTTGAGATTTTCGGTAAATTTATAAAGGTGAGATTACACCGGCGCACATAGATGTTAACATACAACATGTGTAATATACAAATTGTGATCGAACATTTCAAAATATTGTTTTAGGGGTGCCCGGAGTACTTTCCACTGGAGGCGGGGATACCGCTAACGGAAGCTAGTCATCTGAGTTATATGTTTTTTACAATGCATATAAAAAAAATAGAACAATAATTCATGGAAAAAATTGTGACAATAATTCTCATTAGGAAATCATTAAGCGATTTATTTTGTACCTACTGCTACGAAGTTCTTATACAATCTGTTGATTTGCAACCTAGTCAGATTTAAGGACGTAGTTATGCTAATGATTCTCGACCCAAATCAGCATTATTTACCAATATACTTCAGTGTACTAGCCGTATTTGACACAACTGCGCTTTTACACAAACGCAAACGACACCGACTGACAAACGGATTGATTTTATCTACGATTTTTTATAACTAATTCTGAAATACTGTTACATTTCAGCAACAAGAAATATATATAATAAAATTATACGATTAAAAAGCAGCCAACAGTAGTCATTTGCCGTATCCCGTACTTTCAATTGATTATTATTTATGTATTTTATGACAACCTCCTGAAATTTGACCAGGATGCAAAACAACAGCTTGTATTACTATCAGTCATCTTCATGACAATGTCAAAGGCGTTTTATTTAAACGTAGACGCCACTCCTTGGGCTGACCTTTCCAGGCTCACAACCGTAACGACCGATATAGGTGTAGCTGGGAAATCATTTGGTTCACAATTAGCGCAATTCTTCACAATCCCTTTTGTTGTATGGGTATTTTTACCCTTTAGGTACCGATTCCCTCTTTTTTGTTGGGATTTTTTTTTATTCCGCTTCAGAGGCCGTGACGTAGATTTGAGAAAACTCTGACACTAGAGCTTGTTAGGTGATTAAACCTGCAGCGAGTGAGATAAGAAAAAGAAGTTGGGATCATCTAATGATACCGCTGTGGGTGACAGCGCGAGGGAGTGCCAGACTCTTACTGACTAAATAAATAAAATAAAATAAAAATCATTTATTTCAGACCACAAAGTCCATAGGCACGACAATTTTGTTAGTAACAACACATTTACTTATAACTAATGTTAGTAACCAATAAAAACTTAAGCTTAGCACTAAAAATGGTGGGGAGGGGGTTACTACCCAGTAGGTTCACCGGTCTCGACCGTACCCCAACACATGGAGTTCAGTGAACCTACTGAGCAGAACAGTATCATTTCTGTCGCCTATCATCCGTAGAACGCTATTCCGGCTCCCACGAACTCGCCGCACCATAGACGCTACTTTTTTACGCATAATTGCGTAGAAGTCATCTACGCTGGCGTCAGCAAACATACCGGATGCACTNTTTACCCCGCTTTGTTACATTTCAGGTGTAACCTACTCATATTTAGCCTAATTTTAACAAAAGTATGGTAATAACCTATTAAACATTTCAAGAAATTACGCCATTAGGTTTGAAACCTAGCCATGTAGAAGATATCACATGTTCAACCAGCCGTGAATTAACCTTGGATGTTTCTTTGGTGAAAAACTTCAGGATTCATAATTAGACTTCATCAATTTTCATACTTAATGAGCCTTAACTTCAGCTTCATTATCATTTATTTTCGTTGTGATGGCAAGTTCTCTTGAATAAAAAGAGGCTATATCCTTTCTCAGGTTCTTATTTGTACAAAATTTTATTTAAAGCGCTTCAGCAGTTTTCACGTGAAAGAACAACAGACGAAGTTACTTCAGAATAACAGTACCAGTATATTACATACATAATTCGACTGCCTATTTGATCTCCTCAACCCTTTTACCTGGGTAACTTGATACCTGGGGTCAGTCTGGGTGCAGTATAACCACACAGCACCAAGTGGGATATTAAATGCCTTGCTCGGAGCTGGGCAGCAGTATCTCCGAAGCTAACAATATCCCACACTGCGCTCACCAACACGCATGCCCAGCGCGGTGAGTATGGGCAAATCCCTGCTTGGAGGAGGCAGCAGTCCAGCCGTGGATTTTTTGGAAGGACTTGGCGAATGCACTACCATGCCCCTATCTAAACGGTTCACAGGCCACAGCTAATGATGAATAACAATCAATTAATTCGGCCTCAATAGATAATTTCAGCTATTCGATAGTGGCCATTTTATTTGTAATTTATTGACTTATTTAATTGAATTAGAGGTTTATTTGTTTAGATACAATTCATAGTAAAAGATTGTGCTATTTGGCTGTAGGTTTTCATAGGGCTTTTACTTTCTATATATTATTTAAGCTGAGGACCGAGTGATATGGTGCACTCTAGGGGAGGAACAGTCAGCTTCAAAAGTAGCTGAACGAATCTAAATTTTCAAAATTGCTAAACACCGTGTTGCCAATAGCTTACCGGACTACTCGTCTACTTTTCTGAAGGTTAGAATGTTAAGAAAATTTTGGCGTTTGTGTTGTTAAGAAATTATGATCCTAGACATTGTTAGGCACTTTTAAAAATGTTGATTTGCTCAGTTACTTTTGACGGTGACCGTCCAATCACTACTGTGGACTGGTAGATAGCCTGACATATACTATCACTACATAGAATAAAACAAAGTCGCTTTCTCTGTCCCTCTACCCCTATGTACGCTTAAATCTTTAAAATTACGCAACGGATTTTGATGCGGTTTTTTTAATAGCTAGAGTGATTGAAGAGGAAGGTTTATATGTACAGTAATGTCTCTCATTGCACCCGTGCGAAGTGGGGACGGCTCGCTAGTTTCCAATATTCGTAGGATAAGAGCATCCACAAGTAAACACATGGACAAAACTAGTCCACGTTACATATCAATCAATCAGTTTGAAGTTAGTTCCAAAACCAGGCAATTAATAGTCTTGAAATAGATAATAACCATAAATAAGTCAAACTAGATAACCTAAGTCGGATGTTTATTTTCATGCTTAGTAACTGGTGAATAACAAAGTTAATTTATTGAGAAAATCATCATCAGCTGTACGGGATCGATTATAAGGTTAAGCAACGCGGTTGGTCTGATGGGTGACCATCTTGACATGACGAGTTCCTCCGTGTTTCTGAAGGCGCGTTAAATTGGTCCCGGTAGTCCTTTTACCATCTTTGGTAGTAGTTACGGGTAGCCAGATGCCAAAAAGTTTAATAACCAGTCTTACCAATGGGTATCGGGTTGCCAGGGTAACTGGTGGGCCACGGCTGTCATTTACACATTTTTGGCAGCCGCAAAGTTTGACAACACAGTCTTAGGAAGGAGTATCGAGTTATACGGATTACTGTGTTGACAAGGTCAGATAGGCTGTCGCTCCATGTGGCACACTGGTACTCAGCTGCATACAGTTAGACTGGAAGCCGACACCAACATAGTTGGGATAAGGTTAGGCTATTAGAGATTAGCAAAATCATAGCTACCTATCTAGGTAGCACTCTGCCTAACCCTGGAATATAACCAGACCTCAACGCAGTAGCAATTCTTAACTAAAAGTAGTTTGCAAGAATATTACAACTGCGACGTAATCCTAGTTAAAAATAACTACAACAGCATATGATCAAAAAAAACCTACAAAAAGACTAGCATTAAGAAAAATTGCATCTTAAATGTCAGAAGTACGTTCCAAGAGATGGTACAGACGACAACAAGTCAACGTACACGAATCTGTCAAATTTTACCAATCGAACATTAACCTACCGGCATTGCGATAAGGTTGAAAATCTGTTGCAGAAATTTGACAGATTGTGGTAACTTGATGTGCTGTCGTCTGTACATTCAAGATAATTATCTTGCCCATATAAACGATGTTCTGAAATACTAGGAAGCTTATACAGTTGTATAAATTCTGAATTTCGACTATAACTCATCTATACTAATGTTATAAAGAGGTAAAATTGATTGTAAATTTGTAAGTTTGTTTGTAGGGGTAATCTCTGGAAGTAATGAACCAATTTTAAAAAATGGTTTCACTGGTAGAAAGCTACATTATTCGTGAGTGCTATAGGCTATATTTTATCCGGGTATTGCTAGTATTTCCCACGGGACGCGAGTGAAACCGCGGGAAAACGGCTAGTACTCATATAAAAGCGAGATTCCACCAATATGCGAATCTGTGACGCACACAAATATATCTCCCGGTGTACTCGCTCTAGCAAACAGTAACACATTGCGAGCGAACATTTGTAACATGTCCGCGATACTGCTACCTTTGTGCGCGAACACGCGCTAGCTGTGGACTCACATTATTCGCGAACAAGTGTGCGCAAACAATTTTGGAGGAATCTTGCCATAACAGTACGAGTTGGTATAGCCAATCCCATAGCCATAGCCATAGCCGTTCCCAATATTCTATCTTTAATTTGCTTGATAACATTATTTTAGAATGCTTGCAGCATGTATTGTATACTAATATAATAAAGAGCAAACATTTCTTTGTTTGTAACCAAAGGCCCCCCAACTACTGAACCGATTTGAAAAAATCTTTCACTGTTGGAAAATTACATATCTCCAAGTAACAGACTGAATTTTATCCGGATACGGGAAAATGTTCCCCCAGAAAATGAAACCACGAGAAAACGGCTAGTAGTTAGTAAACTTGCAACAATATTATGTAGCTAAAATTTTAATTATATAAATGTATAAATAATCATCATTACCTACTACATTTGCTTAAATATTGTTTTGTATAATTTAATTAATATATCTTAGCTCCGGTCTCTTGCAATGTATAACTTTCTCAGGGATAGCTTGTTCCTAATGTAAGAAAACTATTGTAAACACCTGTTTTTTGTTAAAAAGAGTGTCCATGGAGTTTCTTGCCGGTTCTTCTCCATAAGATCCACTTCTTTGAACCGTGCAACTAGCTTGACGTTTCATAAGAGCTTTTATAGGCCTATTTGAAATAAATTGAGTTGAGTTTGAAAACCGATAATAAAGACAACTACAGTTTAATACAAGAACAAGCTATTCCAACCCCCCTTCTTAAGGGAGGTATTCCATTCCTTCACAGTAACTAGGTTATCTGTCATGCCATCCACTTACTATTCAACCCGCAGTAAAATTAACATACTGGCACGTGGATAACGCATCGATTACACAATTTGAAGCAACCGGGTAACTTTGTAGTTGTACAGACAACAGCAGGTCAACGTATACGAATCTGTCAAATTTTACCAATCAAATATTAACCTACCCCCATTGTCATAAGGTTAAAAATCGATTGCAGAAATTTGACAGATTGTAGTAACTTGATGTGCTGTTGTCTGTACAAGACCCTCTCATGTTACAAACGGATCTTAAGATTTGAATGTATGCAAGGAATAACTCAAAAACTAATGAACAGTTTTCATTTTCTTGCCACTGGAATGCTTCATTGCTCTTGATAAACATGAGCTATTTTTTTGTCCAGGTACGGGAAGTCCCTCGGGACTCCGATAAAAATCGCGAAAAACTGATCAGCAGTATGTCATATCTCTAGAGCAATGTCAACATGGGGGAGGCCTATGTTCAGCAGTGGACGTCCTATGGCTGAAATGATGATGACGATGATGAATGTCGACATGATTTTGCAGTTAGGTCATGATGATAGACTATACCAATCGACTCCATCCAAAGGTTGTCTGTAAGAGATTCCTTTTAGCGATAAGACCGCCTATTGTACTTACATTCGTTTGTTTTCTTCGTTAATGTTATCCTGTTATCCTATTGGTGTGCAATAAAGAATACTCTATCTATCTATCTATAGACTTCCTATGGCTCAATTCACAGGTTAAGCAAACCAGAATTTCTCAGCAAAGCTGTTTCAGTAACAACCTGCAATTTCGTTAAATTGAAGGCTAGACCGCTATTACAAGGAACCTAATAAACAAAGAGAACACTCTAAAAGAACATAAACTTGATCGAAATACCTAAGAAAAGGCATCGAAAAAACTAGAAAGGTATCACACATAGGTCTAGGCCGAAATCGAGGCTGGAATTACAGCCTAAGGGACAAGGTCAGGGCTTAGAGCATCTAACTACAGGAGTCACCATGATCAGTTGTTATTGGGAAGTTTGTTCATCACCACTTCTTTCCAGCCACAACACTAGGAAGTGGTGAAAGGGGGTTTTTGGGGGTGCTGTCCTTTGTAAATTTTGACGTAAAAAAGTGCTAAAATTAGCCTACTTTCAATAAATGACTTTGACTTTGAGCACCAATCTATATGAAAAGGTCTGCCAATTTATAGGAGCGAGGTAACGTAACAAACTGTGATGCAATTTTCTACATTATTTTATCCTTACACAAGCTTCCGCCAGCGGTTTCACCTGCTTTCCCGTGGGAACTTCTGCGCGCACCCGGATAAAAAGTAGCCTATAGTCTTCCTCGATAAATGGGTTATCTAGCACTGAAAGGATTTTTCAAATCGGACCAGTAGTTCCTGAGATTAGCGCGTTCAAACAAACAAACTCTTCAGCTTTATAATATTAGTATAGATGTGAGCACACGACATTGTCAAATTTTAGGAGCTCGTAGCTTAGTAACAGTCGTACGGATCGATTGTAAAACTAAGCATTGCATTGATTTTCTTTGGATGAGTGACCATCTTGTCATGACGAGTTCCTCCGTGTTTCAAGAGGCACGTTAAATTGGTGGGTCCCGGCTGTCATTTGAACATCTTTGACACTCGTTACGGGTAGTCAGACAGTCAGTCTTATTAAGATGTATCTTCAACCCAGGTAACTGGGTTGAAGAAGTCAGAGAGGCAGTTGCTCCATGTAAAATACTAGAACACAGACCTTTATTGGATTAGACTGGAAGCCGCACCCAACGTAATTAGGAAAAGGCTAGGCAGATGACGAGGTGCATAAACTTGACACACATGATTTGCGGTTTTGTATCTTCGGCAGAAGGTAAGGCTCGGCAAACGCATCTCCACTTGATTAAATGCTCCAAGAAACAGGTCTCCAAGATCGATACGGGAGAAAGAAAATGACGCGAATGCAAAATAGGACAGATTTTTTAGATTAAAATCCGCAGAGGCGAGGAGATTAAGCTTAAATTAGGGGATTAGGAACTTCCTTTGAGGTTGAGAATAAAAATAATACTGTGTTATTAAAATTCTGGATAAGTCACGAATGATATTTCGTTTTGATTTGTTTGCAAATATATTGAGAATACTTTGTGTTTCAACCGCGTCCCGAGGGAACCACAGTTACTTCCCGTTTCTGACATATGTATTAACAGCAAGATTCATCAAAATCCTTTAAATCGTCTTTGCATTACAATGTAAGAAACATACGCCATTTATAAAGTCGAGATCCCCCCGGTGTGCGGCACTGTGACGCACACAAATGTATCTCGTGGTGTACTCGCTCTAGCAAACAGTAACACATTGCGAGCGAACATTTGTAACATTTCCGCGAAACTGATACCTTTGCGCGCGAACACGTGCTGGCTGTAAACTCGCGGCGACGCGTACACATTGCTCGCGAACAAATGTGCGCGAACAACTGCGGCGAAACCCCGCCATAGTATAACTATCTACCGGTGGTGCGGGTTGATAGAAAGAGTTACCTTGTCCCTGGCACACAAAGGGTTTCCGAAGGAACACGGTGGGTTTAAGTCAGTAAAAATCTGCCACTCCCTCACGCTGTCACCTTGGAGGCTGGGAGGGGTCATTCTGATGATTTCCAATCGATAAAAAAAAAAGTATAACTACCATATCATGTAACTTTCAAACTCATTTCAACTCAAACATTCCTGAACCTACATAACCATCAGAATTTAGGCGTGAAAGCCTAGGGCTAACGGCTTAATCTAGTTTTCTGTAATGGACTAGTTTATAGGCCATATCGTAGGAACGTCGGTATGCCATTAATCATTTAATAGGAACACCCTATGGATGCCGGAATAGGTAGCGTTATAGCCTAGCTGAGCAAAGAGCTAAGACTGCTGAAACATGTGACGGGGGTTCGATTCTACTACAGTTACATTAGAACTTGGAACTTCTGTTTTAGGTATACTTGGGTTAATTGAAAGTTTAGCTACTACCATCACTCATCATCTGCGTAGCCTTTTCCCAACTATATTGGGGTCGGCTTCCAGTCTAACCGGATGCAGCTGAGAACCAGTGTTTTACATGGAGCGACTGCCTGTCTGACCTCCACAACCCAGATACCCGGGCAACCTGGTACCCCTTGGTACGACTGGTTGCCAGACTCTGGCTTCTGACTACCCGTAACCACTGCCAAAGATGGTCAAATGACAGCCGGGACCCACCAGTTTATCGTGCCTTCACGGTCACCCATCCACGGAGCGACCGCGCCAAGCGTTGCTTAACTTCGTGATCGATCGATCCGCGTGGCTTTGACTTAGCCACGAGCTCTTCAAACAGCAACTACCATCACTACATAGTATAAAACAAAATCTTAATAACTTTCTCTGTCCCTATATCCCTATGCTTAAATCTTTAACACTACGCAATTAAACGCTAGTTGCTAGTAATTGTATAAGCAAAAAATCTGCTATGCAAAGACAAATAGTCATCAAAGCATATCATGAGGTCACAAAAACCCATTGCTAAACTAGATTAGGTCCAATCAAGTCAGTACGTTGTCACAATCATAACGCCACCCACGCCTACGCCTCCACTACTACAAAACACGCCAGCAGGTCAACCTGTGCGAATCTGTCAATTACCAATCAAACATTACCCGACCACTATTGCGATAAGGTTGAAAATCTATTGAAGGTTCTGCCGTCTCTGAACTACAGCTTGACAACTGGCTAATTTTTGCGATCAGATCCTAAAATGCTGTTAAAAGAAAAATCTTTAAAAAAATATTTCTACTACACATTACAAAAGCGTAAAGACGTGTATTTCTTAAATAAAACGGTCAAGTGCGAGTCGGATCCGCGCACAAAGGGTTCCGTCAAAAGCATTAAGTACGAAAAGAACAAAAGAATCAGGTTTGCTGTATGGGAGCCCTGGAAGCAGTTTTCAGTACTTGTTTTTATAGCGACATTATGTGTTATACAGCCTGGTGACACACGGACGGACAGCGAATTCCTAGTAATACGGTCCCTTTTACCCTTTGGATACGGAGCCCCAAACTGCCCAGCGCAGCGAGTATAGGCAAATCCCCCAGCTTGGGGCAGTCCAGCAGTGGACGTCTTCTGTGACGACATGTTGTTAGATTCTATCCTTAAAAAAGTTCTGACTAGGTGCCTAAATGACTTCAGAAAACCGAGAAATAATAAAACCCTGGACATGCTAACTAAGCAGTAATGCCAAGTACTAAGCTAATAAACCATAGATATTTTAAAGAAGGAGATATGCCCTGTAGACGAAAATGTATCGGATACCTGTGTCTCCAGTTTCCCCTACCACACGGCAACTACTACACGCGCGGTTTAGTAAAAGCAATAGATACATTGCTTGTCTGGTCACTGAGTGACAAACTTGCGTAGTTGTGAAGGAGCAATGTATTTATAGCAAAACAGTTCAGACTAGTTCGCGGAGACGGAATTTACGAATTATTTGCGGTACGATCGCCTGTTCGAGGAGACAGCGACACGCCCACTTACCACTTCTCCTGTTATTAATATTTCTGTGTAATAAACTAATTAAAATACCTCTTAGTAATAAAAGGTATTAAATTCAAGGTCAATCCACTTTCGAGCTGCATAGAAAATGTTTAAAGTGACCTTGAGATACAAGTACCAACTATTACTAAGTAAGAAAGAATGAGAAAACATCGACGTAAAAAAGCGTATGAAATTTGAAGAGTTCTCTCGATTTATCCAGGATCCCATCATCAAATCCTGGTCTCCTTACCATGGGACCACCTGTGAAGAACACCCTTTCAAACAAAAAAAGAATTTTGAATATCGGTCCAGCCACCTTCGAGTAATCGGTGAATATACATAAAAAAAAAAAAAGTTACGGTCGAATTGAGAACCTCCTCCTTTTTGGGAAGTCGGTTAAAAACGAATCTAAAACTCATTTGTTTATTAAATAAGGTCGAAGATGAGGCTGCGATTGTTCGCGCAAGTTACCGCAGCCCTGGCACACAAAGGGCTCCAGAAGGAACACGGTGGGTTTTACTCAGTAAGAGTCTGACACTCCCTCACGNTATACATAAAAAAAAAAAAAGTTACGGTCGAATTGAGAACCTCCTCCTTTTTGGGAAGTCGGTTAAAAACAGATCTAAAACTCATTTGTTTATTAAATAAGGTCGAAGATGAGGCTGCGATTGTTCGCGCAAGTTACCGCAGCCCTGGCACACAAAGGGCTCCAGAAGGAACACGGTGGGTTTTACTCAGTAAGAGTCTGACACTCCCTCACGCTGCACCCACAGCGGGTGCAGTCATCTGATGATTTTCCATCGATAAAAAAAGGTGGAATATGAGCTGTTTTCACAGATCTCAATAACATAATAGGGTTGATTTAACATGAGGTTAAGCAACGTTAGGCCCAGTTGGTCCGTAGATGAGTGACTATCTTGTCATGACGAGTTCCTCCGTGTTTCGGAAGGCATGTTAAATTGGTGGGTCCCGGTCCATTTGAACATCTTCAGCAGTCATTACGGGTAGTCAGAAGTTAGAAAGTGACAACCAGTCTTACCAAGGGGTATCAGGTTGCCCGGGTAACTGGGGTGAGGAGGAGGTCAGATAGACTATATCTGCATAATAATGATTTGACAACTATAAATAAACCCCTGTTTATAAAATCTACCTATAAATAAAAAATCATTTCAGATACATTAATCATAATTAGCAATTAACTTGAAAAACTTTCCATTCTGACGAAAACCAGTTAAAAATAAAAGATAAATATAGATAAGGCAGTTTTTTAGTTATTTTTTATCTGCATATGTTTACATGTAACAAGTTGTATAATAACTATTTTTTTTCTTCAGTTTTTTTCATAGCACTCGTCTTACACCCACCCACTTATTTGCTAAACTGATCCTAAATAAATATTATAAAATGCTAATCTATACTAATATTATAAAGCTGAAGAGTTTGTTTGTTTGAACGCGCTAATCTCAGGAACTACTGCTCCGATTTGAAAAATTCTTTCAGTATTAGATAGTCCATTTATTGAGGAAGGTAGTTCCATAATATATCCATTATAAAATGCTAATGAGACATATTTTTCACTGACTAAATTGGGATAAAATTACAACTATATCATGTGGCATACTTGTCAGCTACATCGGGCTAGCAGACATGGTTGAAAAAGGCTAGGCCGATGATCACATGATAAATTATATACTTATTTATTTTTATCTTATTCTTGATTCCCTCAGTATGCATTCAATACCATCTTCGTTATTATAAATGCAAAAGTTTGATGTATGTTTGTCTCTCTTACACGCAAAAACTACTCGAAAGATTTTGATGAAACTTGGCAAATATATAGCTGGTTGAAACTACTGGTAGAAGCTAGCAGGACATAGTTTATTATGTACATACAGTATACAATGCTCATTGCTATAGATTGTATTAAAATACACCTATTGTTGCCGCTATCAAATTCAAGTAATACTCATTTGTATGGGTATTATCATGTTAATAAGTATACTAGTTACTTTAGCCTGTTATCTGAAAACCCATTTTAAAGTATTTTTATCCATACAAAACATGGATTTAGAGGAACGCTATAATATACTCCAAATTAGCCGATTTGACTATCAACTTTCAATAGTGGAGAGCCAACAGAAGCTGAAGAAAACCTATACCAATATATATATTATCTTTTCTGCCTAGCCTTTGCCCAACTCTGTTGAGGTCTGCTTCCAGTCTAACCGGATGCAGGTGAGAATCAGTCTCTTACATGGAGTGCCTGTCTGACCTCCATAACCCAGTTACCCCGGCAACCCGATACCCATTGGTGAGACTGGTTATCAGACTTTTAACAAAATCTTCTTCCTAATATAATAAAGAGGAGATCAAATTCACTTATTTTGCTGTACAGTGTCTTATTATCTATACTTAATATTATGAATCTGAAGAGTTTCTTTGTTTGTTCGATTGAACAAGCTAATCTCAGGAACTACCAGTCTGATTAGAAAAAATCTTTCAGTGTTAGACAGCCCAATTATTATAGAAGGATATAGGCTTTTATCCGGGTGCATGGAGTAGTTCTAATTGTTTGTACCCTAAGACAATCCCAGAGCAACATAAGACTATATTTTGTTCGGGTATAGTCAGTACTTCCCACGAGATGCGGGTGAAACCGCAGGAAAACACCTTTACGAAGTCAAAAGTACCAGGAGAGCATACCAAACAAAGAGATAGCAGAACCATTACTATTGCCCTTCAAAAAGGTCATATTTGCAGACAGAACACCCCACAAATTGATGACACATATCTTTATTGAGTAAATGGCTATATTTTATGACTGCCAGCAATAACATAGACTTATTGAATGTCTGGTCAATTTTATTTATTTTTTTATATTTTTCAAAAACTAACAAAGTGCATCAAATTAGTTTAACTTGTAAGCTGTATACATATAAGAATAGTTTTAGATGTATAGAGAAATTTAAATATGCATATTTTATGAAATATTAGGTCTTACTTTAAAATATGTAAAATATGTAAGGTTTACAGGTTGCAGATAAATTTCTAGATAGGTATCTGACAGATAGCTATTTAGAACTATATGTGGAACCTGTGGAATTGATGATCAGTCAAACAAAATTATTTATTTATAGTAATTATTCAGTCTTTTCAATAACTTGACAGTGTATAGAAAAAAGAACTGATACTTCTAAACAGTTTTATAGGCTTATTATTGCAGGTATAATATCTGCAGTCACCTTTTGACCTTAAACCTAGTTAATATAAACATCGGGGTATTTTAAGAAAGGTTCCAGACTTTAAATAAGCAAGGTATTAATGCATTTTAAATTAAGTACACATGCAACTGGTTTTAAGTGCAAAAACATACAAAAAACTACTGTTGTGAAATTACTTCCTTGTCCCAATGAGTAACATAATTTTTTTATAATAATAAAATAAAAAAACAGTCTGTTTTGCAAGGTCATATTGAGTTTGACAGTCGTTACTTTATTTCAAAAGGGTGGACAGGGCAAGTGAACCATACAGCCAAAGGCTATACTTATTAGAATCTTATCAGGTATTTTATTGTTATTTCTAAAGGGTAAAATAAGGGTGGAAAGACACACCTGTATTAAAAGGACACTCCTTCACCACGAATTAATTAAACCCTCGCCAAAATCTACACTTTATTACTTTTTGCACTCGCGACATTTTCCAATATTAAAAATATACACGCAACTATCGCTCTTACGAGAGTAGGCCCGATTAGATGAACAGTGCTCATTATCGATTAAATACAACAGGATTTAAGACGAAAACTGTTGGCCCGTCTATCGCGAATGACGTGCAAACTCCCCTAGAATGTATTCGTAACGTGATTCATTTGAGTTTTACTTAGAAAACCGTGAAAGATCCCCGAAAAAAATAACTAAAATTAATAAGACATTACGCTAGAAAGGAACGGATATGGTTACCCGGCCGAATTGAATACACTGCGACGCGATGCAGACGTCGCATTGTTACGTCACTTTCACACGCAGCCGGGTTATACGCAAGCGAGACAGAGACATGTCCCAGCAATCCCACCCACTTATAATCGATTTTTATTCAAGCAAAAGACATTTTTTTCCCAATCAAATACACATATTTACTAATAGAACACATTACTGTATATTATAATGACCGCCTACGCACACTTGAGCATCGCAAAAAACACAAATACTCACCGTGAAAATTTTCACGACTGGTCCCGTTTGACAAGGAACAAATTTAGATACGCTCGAAATTCACACAATAAACACTTTACTACTATAAAGAAACATTAAATATAACTATTACAGTTTTGCGAAGGCGCGAGCGACTTCCTTTAGCTTTTCTAGCGGCATATTTTTTATGTTTTCCAGTAATTTTTAACTGGGGACTAACATCGATCGCGTAGCCATGACAGATACATTTTCAACTGAATGAAGTCGGCCGCGGTCGCTCAGCTGACGGACAACTTTTTTTTCTGGTTGACGCAGTGAAGTGAGCGGGTATCGGTGTAAGGAGGTCAGTGACCTGTGCGGTGTAAAATTAGGGTTCCGCACGGTACCGCAATGTATGGTTTGCAGGTGACATTCGTGAATGTACGGAATTATGCACGACTTTTTCCATGATTTGCGCGTAGTAAATAAATACGCGTAGTATGAAGATAATGTAGTAATAGGTATATTGGCTTAGAAATGTTCTCATTATATTTTTTTCTCAAAGAAGAAGAAAATTAATGTAGAATTTATTTAAGGTTTGAGTTGTTTAAAACGAAGACTTACCTACATATTTTTCACTTTTCTTTTTTCACATATCTTTTTAACCGACTGCCAAGAAGTGCTAAGTTTTTTACATTTTTTTGTGGTGTTGCAAAGCTAAATTACGGCGTTAGTTGCACCGTTTATAAATTCAATTTGTCTGTAGGTGACGTTTCTTAACCCACTTAAAAAGGGAGAAGTTCTTAATTCGACTATAAGCTACCTACCTATGTTTTTTTATAATGGGATGTAAAAAAATATCAAGACTCGACTCTAAAAAAAACTTTGATATACCGACTTCGAGAGCCATTCTATTTTTTAATGCTTTTCACTGTTTTATGAAAGACTAGCCGTTTTCCCGCGGTTTCACTCGCATCCCGTGGCGAATTACTGCCCGTACCCGGTTGTCACTTGTGGATAATGTAGCTTTCAAATGGTGAAATAATTTTTAAAATCGGTCCAGTAGTTTTTGAGCCTATTCATTACAACCAAACAAACAAAGTTTTCCTCTTTATAATATTACAAGTATAAGTATAGATATAAATTAACAATAATATTCTTATAGGATGGACGAAAATTCACTAAGCTGATGGCTTACTAGAGAGCTACAAGAAGAAGTATTTTTCCTGAACCTCCTAATTTTTTGGGACTTGTTAAAAATATGGCAAAATAAAGCGAAAAGATACTTGAGCTCTACTAATATACCTTTTTTTATATCGATGGGAAATCATTAGTATGACCCCTCCCGCTGTGGGTGACAGCGGGAGGGAGTGTCAAACTTTTACTGACTAAAACCCACCGTGTTCCTTCGGGAGCCCTTTGTTTGCCAGGGCCGCGGTATTTCTTTCGAGCAACCCACAGCTCTACTGTTGTATTTTTAAATCATTGAGCTAATAAGTAATTAGACGAATAAAGATTGTCAGATTTTAATATGTCAAGCTTTCGTTACCGGCTGTTGCCTTCATACGAGTGGTTGTTTTAATTACATATAGCGTTAATCCTCCTTTGTGTGAGAGGAGGCCTGTGCCCAGCAGTGGGACGATAAAAAGGCTGATGATGATAACACGTCCATGTCGGGCGTGTTTGAAGAACCTGAAGTTTTTCGAAGGTGATGCAAACTACAAATAAAATCATTTCAACCCTTTAAAAAACCCTTATTTGCTGCTCAAATAAAGCTGACCACTGCGCATGACTAGGGCAGAAATATAGGAAACTAGGATATACCTTGACCCAGTTTCCCGGGAGAACCGATAGCCGGCTAAATAGGTGTTCTAAGGTAATCCTTGGGGATTTAAACCTTCATTTAAAGGTAGATTTTATTAGATCCCATGTTTACAAACATAGCACCAATTGATAGGAATAATGAAAAGTACCTACTGTTGCCCGTAATGCTTAAGCTAGCTTGTGCCAGCGGTTTCACCCGCGTCCCGTGGGAACTACTCGGCGCACCCGGTTAAAAAGTTAAGTTTCTTACTGGTGACTTTACAATAGGTCAAAAGGTAGAAACAAAACTACTACTTTACATGAGTGAGGAGGCAAATGGCTGAATTCAGAGTGGGAGAGTTTTTTGGCTAGACGTCTAGTAAAAGAGGATAATTTGATAGAGTTGTCTTGCAAAGGACAGTGGGATTATGGGATACGGATGGGTTCCATTCAGTGAGAGACTGAATATCAGGAGGCACGGCAGTGCCCCCGCCAAGTCGAGCGAAAAAAAGCGGCACGGCCGTACCATCCTTTTCTCGAAGCAATCCAGGCAATTTTTGCTATAATTTCGTTGTGGATAAAAAAATATTGATAATACAATTTCGTTGAGAAACATCAGTTGATTATTTAAAAAAAATCATAATAACTACTTATATTGGGTATTATACGTGTCATTTAACAATTCAGTGCAGTTAAATAAATGAAGTTTTCATAATTAAAAAATAACGCGTTGTTATCCTTAATGAGTTAACAACGAACTGCCAAAAGGTGGCGCTAAATTAGAATGTCCTCATGTTTTCCGCTCTAGTAAGGAGTAAGGCAAAGGCAAAGTTCAATGCAAAGAGTTTGTTTGCAAGAGCCTTGTTTGCAAGTTAGTTTAATAATTCGAAGATAGATGGGGCTTTTCTAGATATTTTTGTTTATGTCTGTATATTATTTACTTAGTAACATAACGTATTATTCGTTTGCATTTTCTAAACATAACATCACATTTGAGAACAAGACTTTCTTATTAACTTTTTCCATGCTGTTTTGACAGACAGCCAACACATCAACCTACCTCAATCTGACAATAGATTTTCAACCTTATTACAATACTGGAAGGTTCATTTTCGATTGGTAAAATATGACAGATTCGCGTAGGTTGATCTGCTATCGTCTGTACAATGTTTTTTCATGCTTGACGACTTACCATGGTATTATAGAAGGAGCCCAGTCCAATTGGACTCTCCTCGGCGCGACCAACGACATCTTCTCTCCTTTTCCGTCAGCCACACTCGATATAAATCTATCTCTTTCGCACAATCACTTATTTTACTATTTTTTTCGTCGAAATGCCATTTATTTTCGTTATCGTGCCTATTTTAATTTAAATGCTTATTTATTTATATTTTTCTTCTATAAATAAAAAGTAGTCCGCTTGACATTTGGGCGCGAAATAATTTGCTTGGTTCTGTCATACCTGAAACAAAAAAAAAGATATAAAGAAATAAATAAAGAAACATTATTTCTTTGCGAATTACACCAAAAATAATTTTACTCTCGATTAAAGATACATAAAAACTCAATTAATATTAAAAAAAAATCGAAGTACGGAACCTCAAAACCGAAAAAAATATTAAGATAATATGACAGATGCATTTTTGCTGCCATTTTTTTTCAAATAAATAAAACATATAGAAACTTTTTACGATTTACAAAAACAAATATTCCTTAGAAAATATTCAGTAGTTGTTGACAAAATAAGTCGCTTTTCACAAATTACTGTACGAGTAATATTTTTATTAAATTGATAGAGCAATAGCAGATAACAATTTTATTTTGACTAGGTATTATATTTTTTCTAGTCTCGCTTCCGCCAACGGAATTGCTTCGCGCACTCACATGAAAACTTGCGCTTTGAGTATAGTCATTCTGTTATGGATTTAAACAAACAGACAAACAGTCGTCAAACTCGTCAAGATATTTAGGACAATTTAGATATTTGGGACGAACTATTTCTTGCACATATCCCCTCCAGCAGGTAACTCCTACGCAAAACTAAAATAGAACAAATGATTTTAAACGCGTTGTGTCAAAATTTCAAAATGGCGCTCAGTCATTGTTATTGACAATAATAATTAGACTTTAAAATCTTGGTGATAAAACCACATTTACAGTAAGCAATACAAATCAAATAACATTTAGAAAAAAAAACACTGAAAGGGATAAAAAAATAAAACTTTTCACATGGCTCTAGAAGTCGGTGTCAGCAGGTCTGTTGAATGTGTTTATTTTGCCACCGACTTCTAGAGCCATGTGAAAAGTTTTATTTTTTTATCCCTTTCAGTGTTTTTTTGTGAAGTCGGTTTTGTTTTTTTTGTAAAAAGTTTTTTTATTTTATGCTTTTCAGTTTTCGGCTCTAAAATAAAACTATATCTTTAATACCCATACCCACCCACAGTGACAGTCGGGCCGACTGTTATAGTATCATCGACGTAAAAAAGCGTACGAAATTTGAAGAGTTCTCTCAATTTCTCCAGGATCCCATCATCAGATCCTGGTCTCCTTACCATGGGACCACCTGTGAAGAACACCCTTTCAAACAAAAAAAGAATTTTGAATATCGGTCCAGCCATCTTCGAGTAATCGGTGAACATACATAAAAAAAAAAAAAAGATACGGTCGAATTGAGAACCTCCTCCTTTTTGGGAAGTCGGTTAAAAATATTGTAATCTTCGGTTAGTGTTTCACATTTTAACTAAGCGCCTACCATTTTACAATGAGCAATTAGTTGCATATAGAATTTTAGCAGGCGCTTAACATTTTGGGAAGCTTGCAAATAACATTGCGTTTTAAATAAAAACCTCTGATTCATTATTTTTCCGAGAAAACTGACATACAAACATGTTTTGGAAAGCAGAATTACTTTGTAAATAACTTCGAAGAAGTTTCTGTTACTTTTTATGCAGTTTTTTAAGTTTTATTTTGCTTTAAATTTCCTGGTGGAATAATGAGAAATTAAAAAGGTAAGTAGGCGCTGAAAATAGAAGATTATTTTACAACATTGTAACGACAAAAATAATCCGATTTTCAGAGCCAAAATTTAGAAAAAAAAAATACGTTTATATTCAGATTTTTTGAACATTACAGTAACATGTAACAGCCGCACGGATCGATCGAACGCAATGCTTCGCGCGGTCGGCCAGTGGAAGCCAGAAAGTCTGACGACCAGTCTTACCAAGGAGTATGGAGTTGGCTTGATAACTGGGTTGTGGAGATCAGATTGGCGGTTGCTCCATGTCTAACTTTATGTAGCTGAGAACCAGTGTTTCTTGCTTTCAGCTGCATACAGTTAGAGTGGAAGCCGACCCCAACATAGTTGGCAAAAGCCTAGGAAGGTGACAGTTCATATTCATACTCTTTATTTGCATTCCACAAGTTTAGCAGGTTACATAGTGGCTTAAAGCTACGAACAATTGTGGACCCTGTTAGGGCACAGCAACATTAGGCATTTCATGCCAGTAGGTACATAATAGGTATGCTCATATCCTATATTATACAGTAGCTACCGCCAGCGGTTTTACCCGCGTCCCGTGTAAACTACCTATAGCCTATCTCGATAAATGGGCTATCTAACACTGAAAGAATTTTTCAAATCGGACCAGAAGTTCCTGAGATTAGCGCGTTCAAACAAACAAACTCTTCAGCTTTATAATATTAGTATAGATTATTATGGCAGCAGTTATATGTATAATACTAGTCAGTAAGATTTATTTAAAATTATTGTGTGTTGTTAATCATTTATTATTATATCTATTAAGTACTTAAGTATTTATTATTCTTATTTTATTTATAGTTCATTGCAGTATATTATGTTTAAGTTATTTTATAAATATAGTATTGTATATTATTGATTCATTTATTTACATTTTTAAATATTTCATAAAACATAAAAAAGCGAAACATTTAATAATATAAAAATAGTGTCCCACCGGCATCGGGACATTATTTTTAAAAGTTTTGTTTTTTTTTTATGTTTAATGAAATATTTAAAAATTATCGGGTATTGTATATATTAATATGGGCCTCAAATAAATGGATAATTATGAAAGAAAATAACCTTTGACAGTAAAATGAAGAGCATTCTCCAAATAACTCTAAATCAGTGAAAAACAATGAATTCCCACAGTTTTCAGGACAAAGATATGTTTATACTGACCGGCCAACTGTTCACCTCACTTTGAAGACAATAGCATAACAAGCATGCCATTACTATACACAATAAAAAACTAAAATAATAGAGTAATCTGACGTCATAAAGCGAAGGTCAGCAATGTAGTAATCCCTCAGTTTTAGTTTACTACGAAGCCAGATACCACGTGGAATATGGCAAAAAAACGCTTATTTTTACTAACGTTACTACAATTGTGTAGTACTCAAAGTCCGGATTTTTCCATACCGAATATCTTAATTGCAGTATCAAAACATGCTGCTGATAAAGTTACCAGCAGTTCAACAGTTGCTAGGACCACAAGAACCACAAGAACCACAAGTTCGTACACAAATACGTTGACCGACGCCGTGACTCCTGTCAATTGGATGCCTCAAGGAATAGCAAGAGCCTTAGGACCTGTGTCTTCTCACATCTACAGCGTCACAAACAAAGGAATAGACCTCGTGCAGTTCGTCAAAGATTATCGAGAAGCAAGCAAGAATATGGACGCCATACTAGACATTGATGAACTGATACCGAAATACGGATTTCGAGTTGAAATTCACGCTGTTACTACGAAAGATTTTTATAAGCTGACCATGTATAGGATACCTGGGGATGGACGTGCAGTTTTTCTGATGCATGGCCTGTTAGGCAGTGCTGATGACTTCGTGGTTGCAGGCAGGGACAGTGGCCTCGCGTATCTCCTAGCTGACGCAGGCTACGATGTCTGGTTAGGCAACGCGCGTGGCAACAAACATTCCCTATCACATTCAACATTCAAACCTTCAGAAGCGAAATTTTGGGACTTCTCCTTTCACGAAATTGGACTTTATGATCTTCCAGCCATGATAGATTATGTACTACATAAGACTAATAAAACTACTCTCACATACATCGGCCATTCTCAAGGGACTACAGCGTTCTTCGTCATGGCTTCCGAAAAGCCGGAATATAATCAGAAGATACACTTAATGATAGCGTTGTCTCCTGTAGTTTTTATGGAAAATGTGAGATCTCCTATCATCCGTCTCATGTCCCCCGGGACGTTACTGACGGATGGTTTTTCAAAGAGTTTGGGGCAGTATGAGTTTTTGCCGGATAACAACTTTATAAAAGTTATGAAGCTGCTTCTGTGTGAGGCAGGACCGATAGCTGAGATTGTGTGCAGCAATGCTTTGTTCCTGGTAGCGGGATTTGATTATCAGCAGCTGAATATAAGTAACTTGCCTGTTATATTAGGCCATGTGCCTTCAGGGGCTTCTATAAAGCAGTTTGCTCATTACGGTCAGGGGGTGTTGAGTGATGATTTTCGACAATTCGACTATGGTTTCGACGCAAATTTGAAGAGATACGGAGTTGGTGTACCACCTAGTTATGAGTTAGAAAGTGTGATAGCTCCTGTGGCTTTGTTTTACAGTGAATCTGATTGGTTAGCTCATCCTAAAGATGTTGAGAGATTGCTCCAAAGTTTAAGCAGTGTGGTAGATATGTACAAGGTGCCGTTACAACAGTTTAATCATTTGGACTTTTTCATGGCGAGAGATGTGAAGAATTTGGTGAATAATAGAGTGTTGAAAGTGATGATGGCGTTGTGAAAAGGACATTAGGTTTGTTGTCACAAATGGAACTTGCATGATAAACGTTTAGGGTTTTACTACAAAAAGGTTAAACACGGGTTTTGGAAAACTTTGTATGGAAAAAAATTTCAACCTTATCACAATAGTGGAAGGTTAATGTTCGATTGGTAAAATTGGTCAGATTCGGGTAGATTGACCTGCTCTCTGTACCTTTGTACTGCCGGCTTGTTCGCTTGAGTTACCTTGTCCCTGGTACACTGTGGGCTTCAGAAGGAACACGGTGGGTTTTACTCAGTAAGAGTCTGACACTCCCTCACGCTGTCACCCACAGCGGGAGGGGTCATCTGATGATATTGATTCATGTACTTAAGTTTCTGTTATTCAGTGGTTTTGGATTTGAGTATTAAATAAAGAGTAAAGTGCTAATATAGAATTGAATAGTGAGTGTTGACCTAATGACACGCAATGTTAAATTTGTCACCACCGCACTAAATAATATTTTAAGCATGGCAGTAATACTCATATTTTTAAATGTAAATGTAACTTAGTGTATGTATAGGATATTTTAGGCTAAGTTTATTTAAGTAGGTATAATGCAACATTTAATTTCATTGTCACTAAGGCCCAACGTCACGTTACTACGATTTTTCACGTTCAATTTTCAAATTAAACAACTGTTTAAGAAAAATGGACGTTTATATTGTTAGTGCATTTGGGATTTAATAAAAGTGCAAGACATCTTTGTTTTATAAAATCAATTCATACTGAATGTGTATTTTTAAATAGGATACAATAAATAACAGCTTGATTATGCGTTTTCTTTGAAAAAATACCTACACGTGTAAAAGTAAATGTGATTTTTGACGGATCATATGCAAATTACGCAATAACGCGCCTAATCTCTCTCCGGTGGTGTCGGATTGCCGTCCCATCCGCTATGAGAGTGAGGGAATAGGGAGTGCACCTGTGTCACAGCTAATGTGAAGCTACTATAATATGTCCTGCGCAGCTGGCTGATCTCCTTATATGAGAACAGCCGTGGCCGATCGGCTAGGACAACATTATTATTATTTATCTGTACCTACGTGAAAAGGTAGCGAAAACGCGGATTATGAGTTAAAAATAATAATTATGATTTAGTTTATTGTGTGTGAATATTACCTACAAGAAATTCATTCCATTTACGTCTAAATTCCAAAATAAATAAATACAACAGATGTGTTTTGTCGTCAAACTGTTTTGCTTCAGCCACAAAACATGTAAACAAGGATTTATTTTTAAAATCAGCTTCAGGCACTTAATTCTTAAAATACACAGCTTCTACGTAAGTAATAGTCATTTTGGGATTTAAAAACAATTGAAATGACAATTACAAGTTGTTTGCAATTTATTTTGTTGATAAATAAAAGATATGGGAAATACCAATTGCATTGTCTGCCTAGCCTTTTCCCAACCATGTTGGTGTCGGCTTCCAGTCTAATCGGATGCAGCTGAGTACCAGTGTGCCACATGGAGCGACTGCCTGTCTGACCTCCACAACCCAGTTACCCGGGCAACCCGATACCCATTGTGAAGACTGGTTGTCAGACTTTGTCTTCTGACTCGTAACGACTGAGCCTGACCTACCAATTGATTAGCTGCTTTAATGAATGAATATGATTTTTTACGGTTCCGTACCCAAAGGGTAAAACGAGACCCTATTACTAAAACTTCGTTGTCTGTCTGTCTCCAGGTACTTACTTTATTTTAATTTTCAAAATATTTTTCATCAATTTTTTTGTTCAGTTCAAGCTTAAATAAGTGATCTTCAGTAAGACTGTTACCCGGAAGACATTTTGGCTACTACTTGAAAACCTACTTACTTGCAAAGTGCTCAAAAACAGCAAAACGGGATTTCCTGAAAGATGACTGTGCAACACAATTTTATCTTTTCTTCAAAACGAGTTCAATGCACCTGTAAAATTCTAAATAAAAATACTAATATTATAATGATATCTCCAGTCTGGCTGTCACACGTTCGTGAAAACGTTTATTTGTCATGTTTCCGTGTAATAAACGTAATTTATTTGAACGCGGCGGCCATCTTGTTTAATTTACCTTTAGAAGTTTCAGATGGTTGATTTGAAATCAAATGATTTACTTCTTTACTACAAGATAATAGCTTTTAGAAAGACAATAATACTTTTGTTATTGAATTTTTAATGACTTTTATTGTTTTGTTTGCCCGAATACTTATCTAATGAGATGCTGATTTTGGGTGAATTGTACAGACTAGACGGTAGCAGGTCAACTTAGATATCTGAATCTGTCAAATTTTACCAATCAAACATTAACCTACCCCCATTGTGATAAGGTTGAAAATCTATTGCAGAAATTTGACAGATTGTGGTAACTTGATGTGCTGTCTGTACATTTCATTCTGAAGTCAGTCCAATTGTTTGTATATTTTGAAAATATTCAAGTCAACAACATAAACGTCCATTTTTCTTGAACAGCTGTTTATTTGAAAACTAGCCGTTTTCCCGCGGTTTCACTCGCGTCCCGTGGGAAATACTGTCCGTACCCGGATAAAATATAGCCTATAGCACTCACGAATAATGTAGCTTTCTAACAGTGAAACAATTTTTGAAATTCAAGAATAAAAAGTTACTTATTTTTTTATTTCAAATAGGCCTACAGAAACTCTTATGAAACGTCAAGCTAGTTGCACGGTTCCAAAAAGTAGGTCTCATGGAGAAGAACCGGCAAGAAATTCCATGGACACATTTTTTGAAAAGACGTCGCGTCGAGTAACTTTGCAATTCGGAAGTTAACTATTAGTCTAGTTGCGCATTTGTTCGTACAAATATTATCGAAGAGTTTTACATGTCCGAAGTTAAGTTAATCAAAATTCACTAAGTAAGTATATATTTTATAGTCAAAGAAATATGACGCAAAACGCTTTTGCCTTACCGAGATATTAGTCGCAAATTGTAGCAAATGTGATCCGTGCTTTGCTGAAATCTTCTATTGTAAATTAATTAATTCAATTGCAATTTGAGAAGAGGTAAGCTTCCAAATAACAATATTTACACCGGCCAAACAGTTGCAAGGTTAGATTGTACAACAAAGTTTACGTTATCCTCTGTTTTGTTAAGCCTAGGGTTGTCTCTCATTAACGATAGGATCTTTTGATCTTCTCTTTACAAAGATGAGATTAAAGATTGACCTGTTCAAGCGGGACCTTACAGCCAAAGCCTGCCGGGGCTGTGGGATTGTTCGCGCGAGTTACCTTGTCCCTGGTACACTGTGGGCTCCAGAAGGAACACGGTGGGTTTTACTCAGCACTGAGTCTGAAACTCCCTCACGCTGCACCCACAGCGGGAGGGGTTTACTTGATTATTCCCATCAGAAAACCATACTAACACCTATAATAGAGCGGATGTTTTTTTCTAAAGGCTCCGAAACGTCTAAGAAACCGATTTGAAAAATTCTATCACTGTTGGGAAGCTAGACTGCACCCGGGTGACATATGCTTACACTTTATCCGTGTACGGGAAGTAGTTTCCACGTAACGCGTTCCACGGGGAGCAGCTACTTAACGTATACAACGACAGCACATCAATTTGCCACAATCTGTCAAATTTCTTCAAGATATTTTTAACCTTATCACAATAGTGGAAGGTTAATGTTCGATTGATAAAATTATGACAGATTCGGGTATGCTGCTGTCTGTACCTAAAGGTATAATTCAGGTACTTTTTAATTCCTTCCATATCAACCCCTGAAATAAATCAAAATACAACAAATTCATGGGATTCTCACTTGCCAGCCCTAATGAAACATAACTGGGTATTGACAGACGAGAATCAGAAAGTAATATTTTAAACTGGCAAGGTTATGCAGTATTGCCAACCGTTTATAATCAGGTCATTGTTTTAACTAGCTGTTGAGAGATGGATGATATGAACACATTCTTCGGATGGTTGGCATTTTCGCATTGCATGAAGTTGGATGCAGTTTTAAAGTTTAACGTTGGTTTAGGCAGAAATGAAGGAGGGGCTCGTGGCTAAGTAGCCAGAATACGGGTTAACCTATACTTACTACTATATTAATAAAATACAGAGGTTCTTTTCTATTTGTTTGTTGTACCCTGAAGGCTCCTAAATTACTGGACTGTTTTGGATTTAGATCTATTGGGAAGCTAGTCCCTTATCGTATACACGAATAATATAGGCTAAGAATATTTTGTCCGGGTACGGGAAATAGTTTACCGAGGACGCGGGTGTAACCGTGGGAAAACAGCCGGTCGATCATAAAGTTAAGTACGCTTGGACAACGCACGCCTAATCTCAGGAACTACTGGACAGATTAGAAAGATTCTTTCAGTTATAGATAGCCCATTTATCGAGGAAGGCTATAGGCCACTCTTTATCTGGGTGCGTGAAGAACTTCCCACGGGATACGATGGAAGCTGCCGTTGAAGGTTAGTTTGAAAAATAAGTAAGTATTATGTCGTTCAAAACTGACTCTACTCCCACTAGTGGGTACATTTCTTTGAATTTGATGTTGTTTTTCATCAAAATACTGTAAAGTTTATAACTGGGTAACAATGAGATTTGTCCCAAAATAGTAAAATGACTAGGCTATGTTTATTATGGTATACTACGCTCTGAAATTGTCTCCTGATTTGTTACTTCAGGATAGTCAAAATGTATGAACAAAACACTTGGTGCGACTTGGTGCACTTGGTAGTTGGACGCCATCGCCAGCAGGTCACACCTCGAACTGTCAAATGTTACCAATCGAACATTAACCTTCCACTATTGTGATAAGGTTGAAAATCTATTGTAGAAATACAGATTGTGGTAACTTGATGTGCTAGCGTCTGTACTAAGAGAAAGGAATGTCACACGAACTGTAAGTACAGACGACAGCACAAGTTACCACAATCTGTCAAATTGCTGCAATATATTTTCAACCTTATCACAATGGTGGAAGGTTATTGTTCGATTGGTAAAATTTGTCAGATTCGTATACGTTGACCTGTGGTCATCTGTACAGCAAAATATCCAGGAATAACCTGCCAAGAGTTGAAGACATAATAAGACGGGTATTAATCGCTCCAGCGAATTTTACGCTCTTAAAGCCCATTTACACATTGCAATTTCATTGCCCATTGCTTGCCATTTTATTGCAGGAATATTTGACAGGCGACCATTTACCTATTGCACGATTACGTTTACACAGTGCAAGTAGCATCTTGCTGCAATAAAATGGCTAGCAACGGGCAATGAAATCGCAATGTGTAAACGGGCCTTTATGCAAGCTCTCACCTTCACGCACGAATCAAAACTGTGATTATTTCCTGTTATTGTTCGAAAATAGTCCAAATATTCGACTTTAGAGTGACTTTTGTAGCTGGTTTTTCCATCTAAGTCCAGTTTCAATAGTTCCTGATAAAGTTCTAGTTAACTATCTGTCAGATAATGCCATAGAAAAGCAGTCAAAATTAAAAACATTTCTATAGCTACTTAGATCTTTATTGGGAACTAGCTTCTGTCAGCGACTTCGCTTCCGCGGATCATGTCGCTTATGCCAGCGACAACGGGTCGTCATAATCAAAGAGATTTCCCTTCTCTGCTCTGCTCCTATTGATTGTAGCGTGATGAAAAGTATACTATACCAGCACAGGAGTATGGATAATAATTGTATTTGTTATAGATAGAAAACGGCTATACAGACAGACAGACAAAAATTGCACTGATCAGGCATCAGTATTTTGTACAGTACAGTACAGTAGAATTGACCTCTCTACAGATTTATTATAAGTATAGATGTCGGAAACTGGCCCCTAGTTTTCTAAAATTTGCTATTTAATAGATTTTTATCTATCAGATTGGATATTTTATCTATCTGATAACCATGTGTATTTTTTAGTAAGCTAGACTAAAATAAAGGCTTTCTAAGGGCAAATTTTGAAATCTGAAGAATATGATTGACGTTTTGTCAGCTTTTGTATGGAAAATACTTTTAATTTATTCCTAAGATAAGATATTATTATAAGTAGGAGTTAACTAATCATTGAAAAAATCGGTCCGTAACGTTTTTACAAGACATAATAATCCCCGGTTCAGTAAATTATAGGTACCGATTACTACATATCCCCATTTTATTTAAAATCTTTTTTTCACAAACAAAAAATAAACATATTTTTAGTTCAATGCACCGGCTTTAATAAAAAACAAACAAAACTTGTTCCAATTTCGGAAAATAAAGAAAACGAAAGCGCATTCTTGACACAACGGAAAATAATTTTCCCGCGAAATTGAGCAGTTGCCGATACCAAAAATAACATTTAAAAATAATATCACTTTCATTTATAGTTTCAATTGAAAATTTAAAAACTCTTTCCATTTTTCTATTAATAATATAATTTAAGTAAAATAAAATAAGTATACACATTGGCGCAAAAAATCTGTGAAATCATAGTGAACGTTTTCTTATAAATTGCATGGAAAATAATCGTTTTGACAGTTCAATAATCGTCCCGCTGCTGGGCACAGGCCTCCTCTCATATCGAGAAGGATTGAGCGTTAATCACCACGCTTGCTCAATGCGGGTTGGTGATTTCAGACTCATAGTCCAGGTTTCCTCAAGATGTTTTCCTTCACCTTTTATCAGCCATTGGTGTCTAAGATATACTTAGAAAGACATTACAAACTTAGAAAAGTTGCATTGGTACTTGCCTGACTTGGAATTGAATCCACACACTCATACTTGAGAGGTTGGTGCTTTACCCACTAGGCCACCACGACTCAGTTGGAAACTACCATATTAAAAATCAATCAATACTAAAAAACCATTTATTCAAAGTGGGCTGAAAACAGCACTTTTCGAACGTCAAAATTACATGAGACAGCCCGCGCTTCACCACTTCCTATGTGTTTTTGCTGGGGAGAAGAAGTGGCGCAACAAACTCCCCAGCAACACATGTCTATCTGTGAGTTTCAATTGAAGAAAAACTATCATGTATTTACATAAACATCGTTATAATTTTAAAAAAAGCTGTAAAATATAAAAAAGAAAGATAAAATATTATAAATCAGTATAAAACATATCAAATAATTTCACCTTTTACCAATATATTTTCAGATCGTATACAAACATAGCGGCCATATTGGATTCGGTCCAAACTCGGTTCTCGATACAAATGGCTTGTCAAAATCTTAAGTATTTTGATAAGATGCTATTATTTAAATTGATTGAGATAACGTTATTTGTAGATGAAATTAGATGTATTGCTTCCGTGTACCCATTTTGGTAAGTTTATTAGTTACCAGATTAATAAATCTATACTAACATTATAAAGCTGAAGAGTTTGTTTGTTTGAACGCGCTAATCTCAGGAACTACTGGTCCGATTTGAAAAATTCTTTCAGTGTTAGATAGCTCATTTATCGAGGAAGGCTATAGGCTACTTTTTATCCGAGTGCGCGCAGTAGTTCCCACGAGACGCGGGTGAAACCGCTGGCAGAAGCTAGTAGGTACATTTTTCCTTTTGCTCGTGGTTTCATCTGCTTCCCAGGGGAACCTACTCTTGGCAGCCGGGTAAAAAGTAGCCTATGTTACTGTACAGGCTACTATCTATGTCTATGCTAAATTTCATCTCAATCAGAGCAGCTATTTTAGCGGTATTGTACAGACGACAGCAGGTCAGTCTACTCGAATCTGTCAAACTGTACCAATCAAATATTACCTAACCTTACACAAATTGTGATGTGGTTGAAAAACTATTGAAGAAACAGATTGAGGTAGGTTGACGTGCTGTCGTCTATACGTACCTACATTACATACAAACTGAGTTAAGTACCTACTTTCAGTATTTATAAACTGAAAGACAAAACATAGATTTTTGAGCACACAAAAGATTAAGGCTATGTCAATGAACGAAGTCTATATGAAAACTCCCACAAAATAAGTAAAAATCGTGAAAAACATCAATATTTCCCCAAAGGAAGGAACAGATCAAACGTAACACACGTAGTTTGTATACATTATGCTACCTACCTCCTAAATGACTGAGCTCGATATAAATAGATTTATTAATTAAACCGCAACGCGCGCACATTTCAAAGAAATGGCGTAAAGTTTATTTTTACGCGTAATTAATTTGATAGATATGAAGAAGCAAATTTTTTGGATTCTAAGATTATGTCTATCGGAGGATATGGTGGAGCACACGGTTGAGGAGTACCCTGCCTGTGGGGGCATCATCAGCAAACCCCAGCAGGGGCCACTAGGGCCAAACCCTGCCGGGGCTGCGGGCTTGTTAGGTGATTAAACCTGCAGCTCACTCGATAAGAAGAAGAAGAAGCGCGAGTTACCTTGTCCCTGGTACACTGTGGGCTCCAGAAGGAACACGGTGGGTTTTACTCAGTAAGAGTCTGACACTCCCTCACGCTGTCACCCACAGCGGGAGGGGTCATCTGATGATATCTCATTGAAATTAAAAATCATGCCTATCTGTTCTCCTCAACCCAGTTACCCGGGCAACACGACTTGGTACAGACGCAAAATAAACCTACCTCAATTTATCTTTCTTCAATAGATTTTCAACCTTATCACAATAGTGGAAGGTAAATGTTCGATTGGTAAAATTTGACAGATACGGCTAGGTTAAGCAGCTGTTCTCTGTACACTGGTTTTCAATAAAAATGCTGCAAGGAAATGCAGATTACATAAAACCAACCAAAACAGTATGGACTGTTCCCATCAAGAATACTGACATTCAAATAAACACAGCATCTTGCATTATGCGATGAGATCATGTTATTCGGTTATGTAATCCTTAATCCACTTTTTATTTCTATTTGCAGAAAAAGAGCTCGTGGCTAAGTAATAGCCGCACGGGTCATCATCTGCCTAGCCTTTTCCCTACTATGTTGGTGTCGGCTTCCAGTCTAACTGTATGCAGCTGAGTACCAGTGTGCCACATGGAGCGACTGCCTGTCTGACCTCCATAACCCAGANACGGCTAGGTTAAGCAGCTGTTCTCTGTACACTGGTTTTCAATAAAAATGCTGCAAGGAAATGCAGATTACATAAAACCAACCAAAACAGTATGGACTGTTCCCATCAAGAATACTGACATTCAAATAAACACAGCATCTTGCATTATGCGATGAGATCATGTTATTCGGTTATGTAATCCTTAATCCACTTTTTATTTCTATTTGCAGAAAAAGAGCTCGTGGCTAAGTAATAGCCGCACGGGTCATCATCTGCCTAGCCTTTTCCCTACTATGTTGGTGTCGGCTTCCAGTCTAACTGTATGCAG
>NWSH02000305.1:2104610-2116638 GCA_002382865.2 Heliothis virescens | reverse complement strand
AGTCTAACTGTATGCAGCTGAGTACCAGTGTGCCACATGGAGCGACTGCCTGTCTGACCTCCATAACCCAGATAACCGGGCAACTCGATACCCATTGGTAAGACTGGTAACAGCTCGCAGGTCAATCGATCATAAGGTTAAGCAACACTTGGCGCGGTCGGACGGGTGACCATCTTGTCATGACGAGTTCCTCCGTGTTTCGGAAAGCACGTTAAATTGGTGGCTGCCGGCTGTCATTTGAACATCCTTGACAGTTTTTACTGGTAGTCAGACCCCAGTAAATCAGACAACCAAGAGGTAACGGATGGCCCGGGTGACTGTGTTGAGAGGAGATCAGATAGGATGTCACTCCATGTGGCACACTGGTACTCAGCTGCATACAGTTAGACTGAAAGCCGACCTCAACGTAGTTGGGTTCTCCCAACAATAACTAGCCTTCTGGCTAGGCAGATTGATGATAATCTGAATGGTTACCGAATTTGCGAAAACTCAGTAATTTCTAATGCATTTCAAACCGACATTCCAACTGCAACAAACACATTTATACTCCGTTAGAAAAAAATATAAACAGAATATTTCAGGAAAAATTTACATGTTTCTTGTGAAGAAATTTCGTATTCTCGGCCGGTTCTATTAATATTTTTATGTTTCTACACAACAGGCAGATTTCACGATGTGTTTGACTCGCTATCTATCGGTTAGATTGAACATTCACTGGATGTTACTATAACTGTGAATGCTTAACTACGTTATAAATTTTAAAACCATTAATTGTAAGTATACTAATGGCTTCCCAGCGGATTGTCTACCACAGCTGTTCTCATATAAGGAGATCAGCCAGCTGCGCAGGACATATTATAGTGGCTGCACATTAGCTGTGACACAGGTGCACTCCCCTCACTCTCATAGCGCGATGGGACGGCAATCCGACTCCACCGGAGAGAGATCAGGCGCAGGACCGACATTAACGTGCTCTCCGATGCACGGGTGTATCAAGCACCAACTTCCAAACTCAGGGCTGCTTTGTGAAAGTTTCCAAAAAGCAGAAATAAATTGACTATGACTGGACACCAACGTAAGAGTTATTTTGCTGTTATTTCTATTTTAAATTTTGACAGCTGTCATTTTGATTTTGACGGATCAGAGGCCCAGCAGTGAGAATATCATCGTATCTACGTCTATATTAAATCAACGTAAGTTTTTAGGGTTCTGTACTCAAAGGATAAAACGGGACCCATATTACTAAGACTACGTTGTCTGTCTCCAGGCTGTATTTCAAAAACCGCGATAGCTAGAAAGCTGAAATTTTCACAAAGTATGTATTTTCCTTGCCGCTATAACAACAAATACTAAAATTAAAAAAATAGAAGATTAAGGGGGGTCCCCATACAATAAACGTGTGAAACCGCAAATTATAACTTTGTTATTTTTTATTTATGAAAAACAAACTTATTTTTTGCGGTCCGAAAAATGTTTGTATACATTTTGGCTAGTTGCAGGTAACAGATACGTTCATTTTTCATAGATAATGGTACGGATCCCTTCGTCGCGAGTCCAACTCGCACTTTGCCGGTTTTTTGTGTTTAATACGTAAGACTATCGCCTAATAGATGTTACTCCCACGTCCGTCCGTGAGATGGAAAGACGCGAAACTTTCAGACAAACCACGTTAGAACACACGTGATTTTGTTGCTATGTGTTATTAGAGAGCTTGTCTGTCTGTCCGTATATTTATCTATGATTGTTATGGCTCTATCACGCTAAATATTATTAATATTATCTGCTAAATTGACATCAAATGAGGTGACATTTATGAAACTTAAGAAATAACTTTTTGCCAGTGGTTTCACCCGATTCACAGTAAAACTACTTTCCGCACCCGGTTAGAAATTTGCCTATATGTTATTCTGTTAAATAAACTATATTACTGCCATGTTTGGTCAAAATCTGTCTCGTAGTTTTTGCATGAGAGAGTAACAAACATACATACACCCTAATTTTTTTTCATTTATAATTTAGTTTCATAGTAGGAACTAGAATGTCGTCACAAACTTTCGCATTTATAATACTATAGTTAGATGACCTTTTAATTTTAGGTACGTGAATCATCATAACGCGAGTAAAATCGCAGGAAACACGTAGTTTATCACAGTGACAAATAACGTAGAAGTTACATAACAAACGTTACATGAAATTAATCTAAATTCGTAAAAGCAAATAAAAATACTTTCCACGTGGAATGGAAATTAAAAGTTTCTAAACGAAAGGGAAAATATGTCAGCAAAACAATTTATATATTCTAAGAGCATTGAACCAAGTGGAACCGCTATGAACACAAATCTCTATTCAAAAGTCTGCCAATTTACTCGCGAATCTACGAAAGTCTTAGACTGAAAACCTTGTAAGTTTAAAAAACCGGCCAAGTGCGAGTTGAACTCGCGCATGAAGGGTTCCGTACCACTATATATGAAAAATGAACGTATCTATTACCTACAATTAGCCAAAATACAAACATTTTTCGGACCGCAAACAATAACTTTGTTTTTCATACAAATGTTTGAATAACAAAATTATAATTTGCGGTTTCACACGTTTATTGTAATTTTTAGTATTTGTTGTTATAGCGGCAACGGAAATATATCATTTGTGAAAATTTCAGCTTTCTAGCTATCACGGTTTATGAGATACAGCGTGAAGACAGACAGACAGACAGACAACGAAGTTTTAGTAATAGGGTCCCGTTTTACCCTTTGAGTACGGAACCCTGAAAACTTAACCTTCCAGGACGAAGAAGAAGGATATGCTTTGCGGCGTTCGTTCTAGAAACACAATAAAAAAAAAAGCTAATATTGTATTTCTGAGATTTTCACGATAAGTTGATAGCTCACTCATGTATTTTCGATCACATAGTTACACACACCATCATCTGCCTAGACTTTTCTCAACTATGTTGGTGTCGGCTTCCAGTCTAACTGTATACAGCTGAGAACCAGTGTGCCACATGGAGCGACTACCTGTCTGATCTCCACAACCCAGTTATCCGACAAAATTGACAAACATAAGCATAAGCTTGACGCACACATGTGCATGTGACACATTACACATGTGCATGTGTCGTAAGTTATTTTGCAAGTGGGTAAAGCATCAACCTCTCAAGTATCAGTGTGTGGGCTCCATTCTAAGTCTAAGGTACAAACGCAACTTTTCTAAGTATAGCTTGGACTTTGGACAGCAATGACTGATTAAACGTGAAGAAAAACATCTCGAGGAAACCTGGACTGTAAAGTCTGAAATCAGCAACCCGCATCTCGCGCACGTAGAGATTAACGCTCAATCCTTCTCTGTGTGAGAGGAGGCCGCAGCACAGCAGTGGGACGATACAAAGAATGATGAAGACACAAGCTTTTGTAGAGAGAAAGTAATTGCAATGGCGTCCTTAATAGTTTAAATGCTCCAAGTCTAGATCCAAGATGGCCACTTCTAGGCGTAGAAAACAGGAAACCAAGCGAAAATAAAGATATATACGAAACTGTCACGGGAAAATGTTCATAAAAACAATAATAATGATTATATTTTTAAACGTTTTTAACACGGAGAGGCGAATAAATCAGGGAGACTAATATATGTTGTACTCTCTAGGGCTGGCAAAAGTGGAAATGGTTTAGGTAAAGGTCACGCAGTTTCAAAATGGCAGGCAGGAAAATGATTGCCAACTTACAAATTATGCTTCAACGATTTTACTTACGAACTTTTGACGATTGTTGTATGAAGCTTATGCCAAAAAAATACCATCCGTAAGAAAAACGAGGCATTGTCTTTTTATAGGAAACAGTTATTATAAAATTAAAAGATTTTTAAGCACCCTAATCGAGCCATGTGGCTTGCTAAATGCCTTAAAAGTGTTATGTCCTTAGTATGACCTGTAGGCCTTTTAATATACCATACAGATTTTTACAGTTTGTTTTGATGCTTCGTGGAAGTGTATGGAATTCTGATGTAAACTGGCCTTCTCAGTTTTTGAATAAACCAATTCTTCATTAAAGAAATATAAATAGTTATTCTGAGAAAACCAAACATTAAACTCCAATAAAAACTAAAATACTAGACAGACTAAACGCTCAAAAACAAATCTCTCTACAGCAAACATTAAAAGCAGTTTCTATCCTCAAAAATGCGTTAAAAATCTCATTTCAATCGTTTACTATTTTCCCAAAACAATAACGGTTTTCTAAAAACCACAGGCAACCCTAAAAACACAGACTATTCGTAACTCAAATGACTTGACATTGACCTTCACGGACGCCATCTTCAATCGACCAAAATACGCGGGAAAAGTTTAAGGTGAATGCGACCACTAGAAGCGGGAAATTCAAATATAAAATGGTTTTTTCATGTTTTACTTAAGTTAACATTCAATATGAGGCGTGATCTTATGATTGGCGGTTATAATATACCACAAAGTAATTTCTTATGTCCTTGTTTAACTCCGAAACTTCTTACAATTTAAATGTAACTGTAAAACATCAGAAATTACTTTGTGGTATATTATAACCGCCAATCATAAGATCACGCCTCATAATGAATGTCAACTTAGGTAAAACATGAAAAAACCATTTTATATTTGAATTTCCCGCTTCTTGTGGTCGAATGCACCTTAATGTAATTTACGCAAATAGTATACGGTTTTGAGGTTAGAATTTAAAATGTGCTAGATTTTATTGGATTTGAAAAGCTGTCGAATCATTTATCTTGTTGTTGGATTAAGAAAATGATTCATTTACACGTTCGATCAATTTTTATTATCGAAGAGTTTTTTCATGTTTTGACGTTTAGAAATGTTGTTAAATTGGCGGGAAGTGTTCATAGTAGGTAAATTGATTAAAATTTAATTGGAATTCTTCTGTGATGTACTTTTTAATCGATGGGAAATCATCAGATGACCCCGCTGTGGGTGACAGCGTGAGGGAGTGTCAGACTCTTACTGAGTAAAACCCACCGTGTTCCTTCTGGAGCCCACAGTGTACCAGGGACAAGGTAACTCGCGCGAAATATCCCGTAACTGATATACTTGGTGTTTATCATAAACTTCCGTCAGCGGTTTCATCCGCTTTCCCGTGGGATCCGCTGCGCGCACCCGGATATAAAGTAGCCCATAGCCTTCCTCGATAAATGAGCTATCTAACACTGAAAGAATTTTTCAAATCGGACCAGTAGTTCCTGAGATTATCGCGTTCAAACAAACAAACAAACTCTTCAGCTTTATAATATTAAGTATAGATATCATTCTAGAATACCGATCCCATACAGGAAACCAATTTATAAACACCACAGATCGAAAGGAAACGATTTGACCATTCCACCCACTAAACTAGAAGGTTGGCGACCTGCATGCCACTCCCCTCTGAAACACAGAAACATGACGAAATTTCAAAATATTTTCACTAATCTACTAGCACAATAACGTCCAGAGATCAGCCAGCTGCGCAGGACATATTATAGTGGCTGCACATTAGCTGTGACACAGGTGCACTTCCTATTCCCTCACTCTCATAGCGCGGTGGGACGGCACTCCGGCCACCGGAGAGAGATCACAAGCAGGACCGACTGCAACGTGCTAGTCGTTCTGAAGCTGGCTACAAGTGACTTCATGATACTTAGTCAAAATGTACAGATGCCAGTACATCACATCAACGTACCTCTATAATATATAAGTCAAAGTTCTTCAACAGATTTTCAACCTTATCACAATAGTGGAAGGTTGATGTTTGATTGTTAAAATTTGACAGATTCGTGAAAGTTGACCAGCTGGCAAAACACACACAGGTGCCACGTATGCGCCAAGCGTCAAATAGAAAACTGATTCTAAACTCATATTAAAGAATTTGCAAAAAAAAAGTTTCTGAATACTTTAGTAAATGACTGAACAACTTTTGATAAAGAATATGTCTCCGCCCACGACAGAAGAAAACGTGTATTTTCAATATACTTGGCGCCAATACAATTAGACGTTGAACAAAGTTGTATTTGAAATATGCAAACGTTTTTTTGATAGCTATTTGACTGTTACAGCACTTTGTGTTTTGTATTTCCCCAGTCTGCCAATCTGCTGCCAATCGTGGTAGAAATGGACTTTTAAAAACTATACATACATAATTTCGCATTTATAACATTAGTAGGATGATAGCTAAACCTGTTTTTTCACGGTAGAGTAATGATGCCCCACCCGATTGTCGGCCACGGCGGCTGTTCTCATGTAAGGAGCTGCACATGAAGGACATAGGTGCACTCCCTATTCCCTCAATCTCATAACCCGATGGGACCGACTGTGTGCTCCGATGACTCCTGGGTGCTTTGTGAAAGTCTCTAAAGCCCAGAAAGTGATTTCGGACGGAGACCCAGTTACCAGGACAACCCACCTTGTAAATAAATATAAATAAATTGCTCACGACCTTTCCAAAAAATCCAATTTATCCCATTTCCGCTTGAAAAACGCATATTTGCAACATACCAGCCAAATAGGCCATTTTGCAGCGTCATTGTTTAGAAGAAAAAACAGGAAATATCACCTATTTAGTTCTTAGTTTTCTCTGTCTGTCATTTGGCACGAGACTGTCACAGTAGGTGGCCGACAGGGGGCATTGTAACACATTTGCTGTGTGGGATAGAGTGACCTGGGTGGTTTGGGGATTTTTACACCTAAAAATGGATTTGTTACAGGTGATTTTGAGAAAAATCTATGATAAATTAAGTAGGTAGATGACTAGTACTTTTCTGGAATCATCTTTGTGACAAAAAAAAAAGATTAAAAATACTGTATTATCGAATCCGCAAATGTCTGCCTCGTGACGGTCTAGTGGTCGCATAGCGTGGCCGAAATCGCTTTGTGGGTTTTAGAAACTTTGAAAAAGTAAATATAATATTGAAAAGCTGAAGAGTTTGTTTGTTTGAACGCGCTAATCATCAGGAACTACTGGTCCAATTTGAAAAAAAATTTCAGTGTTAGAGAGCCCATTTATCGAGGAAGGCTATAGGCTAGCGCCGAGTAGTTCCCACGGGACGCGGGTAAAACCACTGGCAGAAGCTAGTTAAATATATAAACACAGATTAAAATGAAAGTATTCAGCAATGCACTGAAGAAAAACTTCAGTAAAATTTACAGTTATAAAGAACATAATTATGAGAACAATTTACGATATTTCTATACAAACTAATATCGTTATATCTTCAAATTGTGCTCGTGCCAAATTTCAATGTTTAGATTCTGAACGAGACTTCAAAATAGATGCAAGTATTACTATCGCTTTGTCTGTGATGGGGCAATTAGGTGTGTGAGACATTCCAGGACTGAAGAGCTCGTGGCTAAGGCCGGGTTGCTCGATTTAACTTTAACTATAACCTAACCTTAACCGGCCGTCAAATGGCCGCCCATTGGTTACACAGCTGTCACGTCATAAGATTGACCTAAGTCAAAGCTACGCGGATCGATCGATCATAAGATCAGCAATGCTTGGCGCGGTCGGTCCGTAGATGAGTGACCATCTTTTCATAACGAATTCTTCCGTGTTTCGGAAGGCACGATAAACAGTGGGTCCTGGCTGTCATTTGAACATCTTTGGCTGTCGTTACGGGTAGTCAGAAGCCAGAAAATCTGACAACCAGTCTTACCAAGGATATTGTGTTGCCCACCAGGGGTAACTGAGTTCAGGATGTCAGTCAGGCAGTCGCTCCATGTGGCACACTGGTACTCAGCTGCGTCCGGTTAGACTGGAAACCGACCCCAACATAGATGGGAAAAGGCTAGGTAGATGAAAATAATGAATAGTTTATCTGACCTGGCATAGTCTCAGCACCTAGGATACTCTTCTTGCCGGTCATATACTCCGTGTAATCTGGATCCGGTTCCGGGTTAGATCCGTCATCTGTGAACAACACACCTTAATTTAATTATCNATGCATCCGGTTAGACTGGAAGCCGACACCAACATAGTTGGGAAAAGGCTAGGCAGATGATGAGACATTCCAGGACTTTTGGATATCATCTTCTATCTATATACATATAAAAATCAAAGTCCTGACTAATTCACTGACTCATCAATGCAGGACCCAAACCCTTGAATCTATAAACTTGAAATTTTGCACAGAGGTCTATCTAAAACTCGCGCGAGATAAGAAAGGATTTTACGCGGGCGAAGCCGCTTTCAGAAGCTAGTAGCAATATAAAGACGCCAGCAGGTCAACCTTCACGATACTGTCAAATTTTACCAATCGAACTGTAACCTTCTGGTATTGTGATAAGGTTGAATATCTATTGGAGAATTTTGACAGACTGAGGCAGGTTGATATGCTAATGTCTGGACACTAGCTGTGGTTAGACCATCATCAGCCTATTTATTATCAAGCAGCTGAGTAAACGTCTCTTTGCAAAGAGAGACTTCGAAGTCCAGGCTCGTGGCTAAGTAACAGCCGCACGGATCCACCAATCATAAGACAGGGGTTACACGATTAGTCTGGCGTCATTCTGGCATCAGTCACAGACTGACGAAAGACTGACGGACAAAAAACACGGTACATTTTGGACCGTCAGTCCGTCAGTCACCCGGTTACACGACCATTCTCCCATCATTCATGACCAGACTGATGGAATTGACTGACGCCAGACTGATCGTGTAACCCCTGTCTAAGGTAAAGCAACGCTTGATGTGGTCGGTCCTTGATTGTGACTATCTTGTCATGACGAGTACCTCAGTATTTCGGAAGGCACGTTAAACTGGTGGGTCCCGGCTGTCATTTGAACATCTTAAGCAGTCGTTACGGGTAGTCAGAAGCCAGAAAGTTTGACAACCAGTCTTACCACGGGATATACATACTAGAACAGTATAAAATATTAATTAACTCCCTCCTTCTGATTGCAAGTGAAACGATGGCTACACAAGAGGAAAAAAAGGACTTTGTAACCCCAAAAATACAAGCAAATATTCAGAACAATATCCGTCGCTAATCCTCGGTCTGTTTGGCAATATTTACGTGGCAATGTGGCCAAAGCATTGCCCTTTGCTTGCCAAACTCGACGTCACGGACTTTACGCTTCGTCATTGTTTGACATCTTGATACATGAATTGTATGTCCAAATGGGGTTATTCACATATGGTAAGAAATTTTGCTGTTTCGATATCTGATATCTAAGACTCTAGACAGGCAGACAGCATTGCAACTCTAATCCAACCTCAAATTGCAGTATGAATGCAGTTGACACGACTGCAATAGAACTGCAAACCAAACGTGCAGTCCGATTGCATTTCAAGTGCAGTCGGCGAGCAATCGTGTGAACTGCACACCGACTGCAATAAGTCTGCACGTTTCAAACGCATTCAAACTGCACTTGAACTGCAATTTGCGGTCTGCAGACGCGGATCCTCTGTCTAGACCGTAGTCTTTTTAGATAGATTGATATTGCCACTACTTCTACTACCTTGAGAACATGAGATCTTTAATGGTTTGAAATGATGTGATCGTCAATGCGATGGTTCGCAATACCGGCCGGATACCTGATCGTTCTAATTAGCGCACTACCATTACATCTCCATATATTAATTAAAATACATTTTTCATATGACTTACTATCTAATCTAATACAAGTAAAAATTAAAAGACGGCATCAAAAAACTCCTCTTCATCGCTGCCCACTGGAAGCGTACCCAAGAGGCTGGCAGCATTGCCACGTTGGATGGCAATGCTTATTTTTTGGCCAAAGTAGAAACCAGCCCTTGGGTCGCTTATTGATTACGATCTCCATATTGTTTTATGAGCCCAATCAAACTATCGGCCAATTTTAGAGTTTGTAGTCTGCGGTTTTAAAGTTCACATACAAATTATGATAACGTAGAAAAACAATAAGCTCGTGTCCTGAAATGACCTTTTCAGGAAAATTTCCCACAGGCAACCAAACATTCAGTACTTTATATCATACAAGAATCCGAATTAAGTAACTCTTTCTTTTTGGAAGTCGGTGTAAAAGCTCTTTCGATTGATTGAACGTATTATAATTCCACATCAGACGCCGTCAGGCGGCTTTGTGAAAACTCTGACACTAGGACTTGCTAGGTGATTAAACCTGCAGCGAGTGAGATAAGACGAAATGCCTGATATCTAAAATTCCTTCCAGAACAATGAAACTAAAACAATTTGTTCTTTTAGTCCAAACAATTAAAATTCCAAAATGGCACACTCATGCGCATTGAAACGTATCCAGAATTTATTTCTGTTTGTATGTCTTTAAGGCAATGACCTTTCAGGTGGCTTCAGGAAACGACTAATAACTAGGACAAAGTTTCAAAAGCTTTGTTTGTGAAAATGAGTCAGAATTACAGGAAATCTTGTCAGGTGGGGATTTTTAGGTCGGTTTATGTCGTTTGATGATTAGTTCCGGGAGAAAAGCTGCAGTAAGTCATAGGTATATTTTAATGTGTTTCTAGATCAATCCTGATCGGAAGAGCTCGTGGCTAAGTCAAAGCCGCGCGGATCGATCGATCATAAGGTTAAGCAACGCTTGGCGCGGTCGGTCCATGGATGGGTGACCATCTTGTGTCGGAAGGCACGTTAAATTGGTGGGTCCCGGCTGTCATTTGAACATCTTTGGCAATCGTTACGGGTAGAAGCCAGAAAGTCTGACAAACAACCTTATCTAGGGATTGCCAGGCAACTGGGTGTAAGTGGTCAGGGGTCAGACAGACAGTCGCTCCATGTAAAATACTGGTACTCTGCCGCATTTGGTTAGACTGGAACTCAAAATGGCTAAGCAGATATATTCTAGATCTTCGACCTATTAAAAAATCTACAATCTCTCTAGCTTTCTTTATTAACATATATTTACAACATCCTTATACTAAAAAAAAACTTTCACTAAAACGTTAAACTAAAAAGCATCAAAAAATTCCTCCCCATCGCCGTCGAGCGGTAGCGTGCCCAAAAGGCTGGCAGCATTGCCACGCTGGATGGCAATGCTTAATCTTTGACTAAGGTAATAGCCAGCCTTTTGGTCACGGGTAGCGTCAACCAGACGCCTAGATAATTCTTTGAAAATAGTGTGAGCTTTCGGACCCTACGACCCGAGGGTTTCAACCCCAAACGGTTCGAAAATATAGTTGCCAACAACTCCACTATATATATTTTCGCCGCTTGAGGTTCTCCGCAGCCGCAGCAGCAGCACAATCTCTTTAGCTAGGTCAATAGTTTAAAAGACTATACATTATACTCTATTGTATATTGACCTAGGTAATATAAATAGTTTGGCCTATATATATCAGTACAATGACCTTTAGTAGTATTTAGTATTGATCGATGATGGCAGCGTGTCAAGTAATTTGAGCTACGATCGATGCGCAAGAGTATTATTGATTCTGTATTGTTGAAATATTAATGGATTAGTACACTGAGTTAATTTTATTATTCACTAGCTTCTGCAAGCGGTTTCAACCGCGTACCGTGGGAAATACTGCCGTACCCGGTTAAAATATAGCCTATAGCACTCACGAATAATGTAGCTTTCTACCAGTATAACATTTTTTTAAATTGGTTCATTACTTCCAGAGATTACCCCCTACAAACAAACTTACAAAACAAACAATTTTTCCTTTTTATAATATAAGTATAGATATCGTATTCGCAGTCTGAAATCACCAATGAGCGAGCGTGGTGATTAACGCTCAATCTTTCTCTGTGTGAGAGGAGGCCGCAGCCCAGTAGGACGATAAAAATGCTGATGATGATAATTCGTAGAAGTGAACCAGTCTTACCAAGAGGTATCGGGTTGCCCAGGTTACTGGGTTGAAGAGGTTAGATAAGCTGTCGCTTTGTGGCACCTGGTAAGCAGCTGTGTATACCATTTGAAGGGGTTCGAAAGTAATTGGGAAACCGCTAGGCCGATGATGATAATTAGAATGTAAAATAACTACGTTAAAAAAAACCGACTTCAAAACTAAAAAGTAAAAAATAAAAAGTTTATTAAAATAATAGGTTTGATGTCGGTGCC